>PVIC010009961.1:0-44300 GCA_004025085.1 Thryonomys swinderianus
AGATTTCTTGGTGCTTACAAATAAGGAGATCTTGGATAATCATATGATCATTTTGGTTTTTAACTTCCTTACACAAAACTTAAGGTGCTGGATTAGATGAAGGTATACAACAAACTTTGATCCTTGTATAAGTTTTCATCACCATTGAGGGGTTATTGTATTATGTGAAACTCTTGCAGTTTCTTTCAAATAAAGCAAGTAGAGCACTGTTGGTTTTGCTTTTGTTAATTTCACTAGTAAATCTCTTAAAAACATTAAACAAATAGCATATGATGACACATACTTCCTTTTTGTCCGGCAATACCCATTTACTCCTTCAACAAAAATTTTCCACATTCTCCTTTTGTGAACTGTTTCTCCTAACCTCATAACTGTAAAATAGCCATCTTATAACATGGTGACCCAGCCCTTGCAGGCCCTGATTTGATCAAGAGCTGGCATTTGATCCTAGATGGGTGTAAGATTCTATTGCCACATGTTTTTAATTGAATTCTTTATTGGTACATCTTATATAC
This sequence comes from Thryonomys swinderianus, assembly GCA_004025085.1. Lineage (NCBI taxonomy): Eukaryota > Metazoa > Chordata > Mammalia > Rodentia > Thryonomyidae > Thryonomys > Thryonomys swinderianus. Next base: position 516 of record PVIC010009961.1, read on the forward strand.
AGCTCACAAGCACTCAATATTGGGGAATTTGAACCAGTATATGACAAGGGTTCATTCTCATTTTTACCCATATACCTACCTACCCCACAATCCCCTACCCCTATATACATGTGCTTTTGTTTTTCAAATCATATTTATTCTTTCCTTTCATTACTTCTCCCTATCACATTCTCTTTGAGTATTTCCTATATCATAAAATCTATCATACATTCTAGAACTCATTTACATCTAGAGGTTCTCATACCAGAGAAAAGATATGGTTTTCATATATCTGTGATCCATATATTTCACTTGTTTGTGTGTACTCAAGGTGTTTCCATTTGCACATAAATGACACAAATTTGTCATTCTTTATGACAGAGTTATACACTATTTTATTAAAAAAAGAAAAATTGCATCTTCTTTATCTAGTCTCCCAATTGATGGGCAACTGGGATGTTTCAGAGATTGGGTTATCACAAACTGAGCTGCTATGAACATGGGTGCACATGTCTTTATGAAAGGACTCTTTTAATTCTTTCGAGTATATTCCTGGAAGGAAAATATTAGGGTCAAATGAGATCCGTAATACACATTTTCTGAGGAACATCCACACTGATCTCCACAGTGGTTCCACAAGTCTACAATCCCATCAGCAGTGGAGAAGTGTTCCTTTCTCCCCACAGTCTTGCCAGCATTTACTGCTGTCTCATATTGCAATAGCAGCCATTCTTTGTGGCATGAGATGAAAACTTTTGTTCTCATCTCTTGAATGATCAGTATGTTGAATATTTCTTCATATGCTTCTTCGCTGCTTTCACTTCTGCCTCTGAGAAGTGTCTGTTCATTTCAGAGGCCCATTTTTGAACTGGGTCTTTAAATTTTGGGGGGACTGATTTTTTAAGCTCTCTGTCTATTCTAGATAGTGGCCCTTTGCCTGACAAACAGCTAGTAAAGATTTTTTTCTTTTATCATGGTGATGGTTGTCTTTTAGCTGTGCAGTGTTTTCTTTTCACTAGGCAGAGATCCCATTTGTTGATTCCTTCTGCTAATTCCCATGCTATAGAGATTTTGTTCCTAAAGTCTCTCCCAAAGCCAGTGTTCCCAAGAGTTCTACCTAACCTGTGTTGCAGTAGGTTTAGCATTTCTGTCTTGATGTTTTAAGTCTCTAATCCATTCTGATTTTCCTAGAGTACACAGTGAAAGAGATAGGTCTAGCTTTAGTTTTTGGCAGGTTAAAGCCCAGTTTATCTGGCACCATTTTTTGGAGAAGCAATCTTTCCTCCATTGAAGATGCTTGGCTCCTTGGTCAAAGATAGGCTGGCTTAGTTTATCCAGGGCTGATTCTGGATCTTCTAATCTATTCCACTGGTCCATGGATCTGTTACTTTGCCAGGACCATGCAGTTTTAATCACAGTGGCTTAATAGTACAGTTTTAAGTTGGGTATTGTAAGACCCCCTTGCCATGTTCTGGTTGGTTAGAATTGCTTTTTCTATTCTAGGTCTCCTATGGTTCAAAATGAATTTTTGGATTATTTCTCTTCCTCTGTGAAGTATGGTGTTGGGATTTCAATTTGAATTGCATTGAATCTGTATAGTAGTTGTGGGAGTATAGCCATTTTGATGATGCTGATTCTCCCTACCCAGGAACAAGGATGTCTTTCTGTTTTCTGATATCTTCCATCTCCTTTTTCAGAGACCCATAGTTTTCAGAGTAGAGATCTTTCACCTCCTTTGTTAGATTGATTCCTAGATATTTCATTTTTTGGATGCTACTGGGAAAAGGATTGATTCACCAATTTTTCTTTCACTGAGTCTGTTCTTTGTATATAGAAATACTGTGGATTTTGACCATTGACCTTGTATCCAAATACACTACTAAATTTGGCAGTTAAGGCTAGTAGTCTTTTGGTTGAGTTTTTAGGATCCTCTATATAGGGACTCATATCATGTGTGAATAATGACAGCTTATCTTCTTCCTTACCTCTCTTAATCCTTTTTATTTCTTTGTCTTGCCTAATTGCTGTGCCTAATGCTCCAAGCACTATATTGAACAAGAGTAGTGACAGCAGACATCCTTTTCTCTTTGCTGACCTTAATGTAAAAGTTTTGTGTTTTGCCCATTTAGTATGATGCTGGCTGTTGGTTTCTCATAAATACCTTGTATTAGTTTGAGATAAAGCCCATCTATTCTGATTCTCTATAGGGTTTTGATCATGTATGAGTGTCAGATATTGTCAAACACTTTTTCTCCATCTATTGAGACGATCATATGTTTTTTGTCTTTGAGTCTGTTAATATAGTATACTACATTTATTGATTTACATATGTCAAACCACCCTGTATCCCTGTGATAAATCTAACTCGATCCTGGTGTATGATTTTCTTGATAACTCTGTATTCTGTTTGCCAATATTTTCTTGAGGGATTTTGCATCAATGTTCATTAGAGAAACTAGCCTGCAGTTTTCTTCTTTGGTTGGATCTTTCTGTGCATTTGGAACTAAGGTAATGTTTACTTCAAGAAATGATTTTGAAAGTACTGCCTTTCAATTTCATTAAAGAGTTTGAGAAGTAGTGGCATTAACTCTCCTTTGAAAGTTTGGTAGCATTCCTCATGAAGTCATCAGGACCAGGTCTTTTGTTTGTTGGTAGGTTTTTTATTACATTTTCAACTTCACAGTTTCATATCAGGTTGTTTAACATTTTTATATCATCTTCGTTCAACTTTGGAAGTTCATATGTGGCTAGGAATCCATCCATTTCTTCTAGATTTTCAATCTTTTTACAGTCCAGTTTTCAAACTGTGTGTTTATTATCCTTTGGACTTCTACTGGATCTGTGGTGAGTTCCCCATTTTCATTCCTAATAGCATGGATTTGAGCCTTTTCCTTCCTTTGTTAAGGTCAGCTAATGGTCTGTCAATTTTATTTAACCTTTCAAAGTCAACTGTTTGTATTGTTCTCATTCTCTCCACTGCATTAATTTCTGCTCTGAATCTTATAATTTCCTCCATAATATGAGTTTTGGTTTTCTCTTGCTTCTCTTTTTCTAGTGGTTTGAGGATCATCATTAGATTGTTCATTTCAGTTTGCTCTATTTTCCAAGTGTAGGCATTCACTGCTATAAATTTCCCTCACAGAACTGCTTTCATTCTGTTGCAAAAATTCCTGTGTGCTTTCCTGGAGTTAGCATTTAATTGTAGAAACTGTTTAATTTCTTCTTTAATTTCTTTTGTGGTCCATTCTATTAAATCCACTGGTTAACCAACAGAGTGTTGTTCAATTTCCATGTGTTTGTGAGGATCTTGGAATTTCTTTTGCCACTGAGTTCCAGTTTCAAGGCACTATGGTCTGATAGTATGAAGGGGATAACTTCAATTCCTTTGCATTTACTTAAGCCTCTTCTATGAACTAGGATGTGATCTATTTTGATAATGATCCATGAGCAGCTCAGAACAATGTATTCTGACTTCGTAGAATGAAACACTCTGTAGCCATCTATTAAATCCATTTGTTCAAAAGTTTGGTTTAGCTCAAGTATTTCCTTATTGATTTTTTGTCCAGTCGATTAGTCAATTTGTGACAGTGGAACACTGAAGTCCCCTACTACTACAGTATTAGTGGTTATCTGGCTTTTCATGTCCTTTAATGTTTGTTTTGCATAGTTTCATGCTTTAGAGTTTGGTGCATAAATGTTTATGACTGTTATTTCTTTACTCTGGATTTTCTCTGTATGGCAATATAGTGCCTATCTTTGTCCCTCTTCATCAATTTGGTTTTGAAATCTAATATACCTGCAAGCAAGATAGCTACTCCTGCTATTTTGCAGGTTGCTGTGACATGGAGAATTGTTTTTCATCCCTTTATTTTCAGTCTATGGCTTTCTTTGTGAATTAGGTGTGTTTCCTATATGCAGCACATTGTAGGATTTTGTTTCTTGATCCAATCTGCCAGTCTCAGTCTTTTAATTGACCCATTGAGTCCAGTGGCATATATATTTATGATTGATATGGACATATTCAGAGCTGTAATGTTTTCCTGTTCTTGGCTCTTTTATTCCTTGCTTTTGCCCTTTTCCATTCAATTTCCTCTTAGGTCCAGTGAGTTCACTCTGTTGGGTCTCATTGGTTTGTATTTTGTTTTTGTTTTTGTTTTTGTTTCCCAAGATATTCTTTAGAATGTTTTGGAGTGCATGTTTCATATTTGCAAAGTTTTTCAGGTATTCTTTGTCATGGAAGTATCTTACTTCCCTGTTAATTCTGAAAGATAGTTTTGCAGGATATATCAATCTAGGTTGGAGGTTGCTTTCCTGTAAGGCTTGAAACACATCGCTCCAAGCTCTCCTTGCTTTGAGTGTTTGTGTTGAAAAGTCTACTGTTATACTGATAGGCCTTCCTTTGTTGGTGATTTTCTTTCCTTTCTCTAACTGCTTTCAGTATTCCATTCTTTTGTTGTGTATCTGGAAACTTGATAATTATATGCCTAGGTGTAGATAGTTTTATGTCATGGATTTTTGGAGTCCTAGATGGCTCATTTATGTGTATGTCCAATTCTTTTCCAATGAAGTTTTCTGCCATTATATCTGTCAACATTTTTTTAATAGTTTTTCCTGTGTCTCCTGTTTCCTCTGTGACTCCAATCAGTCTTATGTTATTCTTCTTTGAATCATCTAGAAGCTACTGGATTGCTTCCTCATGGTCCCTTACCATTTCCCATAGATTATGTCTTTCCTATTCACTGGCTGCCATCCTGTCCTCTAGATCTGAAATTCAATTCTGAGCTTCATTCTTTCTACTTCATAAACTTTCCTTCTACTTCTTCATGACCTAGAGCTCTGCTTGAAGATGTTTCACAGTTCCACTGCTTTTGCTATCTTAGATTCTATCATCTCACTGATCTCTTCTTTAAGGAAGTCTTTCACTGTGGACAGTATATCTGTTTTCATCTCACCCATGAGTTCTGATTTCCATTTTACTAGATCAGGTTTTTGACACTGAACCTCAAAACAAATTCTCGTTTCTTTATAGATTTGAGCACTAGGTGGCCCCACTCTGCCCTAGCACAGCCCACTGACACCCAGGCCCATGACCAGACCTGGCAGCATCTGCAACCTCCAGGTGAACCCCACTCTGCTCTGGAGTGGCCCAGTGAGGGCCCATACCAGCTGACCAGAGAAGGCACCATTTGTAACACCAAGGGTGGCCCCCACTCCACCCAGAGCTATGTGGAGACAGACCAGGAAAGATAAAAGTAGAGGGATATTTCTTTTTAACTAATGTGTTTAGCTCGGTATACTGTCATTGCTGATTTTGATGCTGTTGTAACTTTTTATTCCTTCATTTTGAAATAACTTTTTTTCTTATTTTCATACTTTGCTGACAATAAATCTGCCCAACTTTTGGGGGTTTTACTCTCACTATTGCTTACATCTATATAGAAAAGGGAATCTAACTTAGGCTTTGCCATCTACTCCTAGATCCCTCTATTCACCTATAGTCTCCACTCCCACTCCCACCTTCCTGTCAGAACCAATACCCAGAAGAAAAGACTCTTAGGCTGCCCTACTTCTTCCTCTGTATTATTATAAGAAGGTGAGCAAATTCTCCAGCAGGCTTACAGCATACATTTAGCACTGTTTTATATATGTCATTTAGTCTCTGTTACCAGCTGGCAAACATGAGGTTACTGAGATCTATGTGATCTTTATAAATCTGCTAACTTTATTTCATTCTCTATCTGTCTCCCTAACTCACTGATTCCCCAGGGATCTTTTATCCCCAAATGGTTCTGGGGTACTTTTACAATCTGTATGTTGTATACACATTGCTGATTAATTCTAAATTTTGGCATATGGATATAGAGGTAACTCATGAGTTCAAAGTCTTCAGAATAGAAATTATCAAAACTTTTCATTTCATTTATGGTCTTCAGTACTGATATTGGGACTGATTGTATTATGGTAACAAAGACGATGTGATTGTTCTATTCAAAAACCTCCCAGAATGTGTCAGAACTGAGAACTCTCAAGGGTCACTACGGTTTCAAGGTGCCACTTCCAAAGGGTTCCAGATAACAGAAAGAAAGAGACTTGCAACACATTGCCCTGGCATCAGGCAAAAACTTAATAACATTAGTAACAATAGAAGAATAGAAATGAGAAAATATTTTTTTAAAAAACAGACACAAAGATAATTACCACAGGGAAATTCAGAGAAAAGGGAAAAAATAAATTGAAGTTCAAACACGGGGTCTTTTTGAGATGGTAACTATAGCAGATCTAGTAAAATGGAAATCAGAACTCATCTCTGAGATCAAAACAGAGATACTGTCCACAGTGAAAGTCATCATTAAAGAAGAGATCAGTGAGATGATAGAATCCAAGATAGCAGAAGAATGAAACCTTTTAAAAAGCTCTAAGCAGAGCTCCAGACAATGATGAAGGAGAATGAAAGCTAGCAAAGTAGGATAAATGAAGCAGAGAACTGAATCTCAGACCTAGAGGACACCATAGCAGCCAATGAACAAGAATGACATAATCTATGGAAAAGGGCAAGGGACCATGAGAAATCAATCCAAGAGCCTCTAGATGACTCAAAGAAAAATAACGTAAGACTGATTACAGTCATTGAGGAAGCAGGAGACAGTGCAAAAGACATAAAAATTGTTGTCAGAGATACTGGCAGAAAATTCCACAGGAAAAGAATTTGACATACAGATTAATGAGGCCTATAGGTCTCCAAAAGTACATAACATAAAAATATCTACACCTGGACATATAAATATAAATGTTCCAGATATACATCAAAAGAATGAAATACTGAAAGCAATGAGAGAAAGAAAGAAAATAACCTACAAAGGGAAGCCCATTAGGCTCACAGCAGACTTTTCAACCCAAACACTCAATGCAAGGATGGTCCCTTACCATTTCCCATAGATTATGTCTTTCCTATTCACTGGCTGCCATCCTGTCCTCTAGATCTGAAATTCAATTCTGAGCTTCATTCTTTCTACTTCATAAACTTTCCTTCTACTTCTTCATGACCTAGAGCTCTGCCAAAAACTAAAACTATACTCATCTCGTTCTCCATGTACAAAACCAAATTCACGATGGATTCAAGACTTAAACAGTAAAACAGAAAGAATAAACCTGCTGGAAAACAGGTTAGATAAAACTCTTGGACACATTGGCTTAGGCAGAGACTTCATGAATAAAACCTCTATAGCACAAGAACTGGCAGAAAGTATCAACAAAGGGGATCTCATCCTACTGAAAACCGTCTTCACAACAAAAGAAGTCACTGGCACTGCTAAAAGACAACAAATAACATGGGAAAAAATCTTTACTAGCTATTTATCAGATAAAGGGCTATTATCTACAACATATAAAGAACTTAAATTTAAAGACCCAATTCAAAAATGGGCATCTGAAATGAACAGACACTTCTCAGAGGCAGAAGTCAAAGCAGCTCAGAAGCATATGAAAAATGTTCAACATCACTAATTATTTGAGAGATGTAAATGAAAACAACACTGAGATTTCATCTCACTCCACAAAGAATGGCCGCTGTTACAAAATCTACCAGGAGTAAACACTGTTGAGGCTGTGGGGAGAAAGGAACCCTTCTCCACTGTTGGTGGGAATGCAGACTTGTGCAACCATTGTGGAGATCTGTGTGGAAATTTCTCAGAACATTAGGACTAGGGGTCCCATTTGACCCTGCCAGGAATATACCCTGCTAGGGTATATCCCTTGCTAGGAATATACTGAAAGGAATTTTAAAAATCACATTGGAAAGACAGATGTACACCCTTGTTCCTAGTAGCTCAGTTTGTGATAGCTCAGTCTTGGAAACAACCCAAATGCTCATCAACTGGAGAGTGGACAAAGAAGATGTGGGGTTTTTTAAAAATATAAAATGGAGTATTATTTTGCCATAAAGCATGACAAGATTGATTCATTTATGTGCAAATGGATATGCCTGGAGGACACACTAATAAGTGAAATAAATAGATTACAAAAAAGCAAATACCTGATCTTCTCTTTGATATGATCACCTGTAGATGTAAATGAGCTCTAAAAAGTATGACAGTTTTTGTAGAATGGGAACTTTCCAAAGGAAATTTGGTGTGGGAATGTAATGAGGGGAAGGAATAAATATGATTCTGAAAGAAAATAAAAGAGCATGTATATAGGGGGTGGGGAGGCGTGGGTGGTTAGGGATGTGGGTAAAAATGAGTACTAACTTGTGTCATATACTGGTACAAATTCCCCAATGTATGTGTGTTTTTGAGATGTATATAAAATGTACCAATAAAGCATTCAATTTAAATTTTAAAAAAATTTGAGCACTAATACGAAAATCTCAGATGAATCTGGAAGCCTTTGAAGACTAAATCATTCTTAAATAAGGGGACAATAATAAACCCAAACATGACAACAGATATGCTAATGAAAGTTTTCAGTGATTCGGACATACCTCAGGGACACTACACCTCCCCAACACTCAGAAAGTCCTCAGCTCCATCCCAAGTTCCAAATAGCCTACCCCACCAAAAACAAACAAACAACGTTTTCAGTCTTTTTTCATGGTATACCAAGTCTGGTATCTTTGATTCTCACAGAAGACCCAGGTGTTTCTTAAAATATTTATTTTTTAGGATGAGCCAAATTGAGTTATATTTCTGTGCTAATCTAATAAGAGTACTAACAAAGTAGAATCCAGTTGTATATTAAAATTCCAGCTATAGTTTTATTATTCATGTAATGCAAAAGAGAGAAATGTGATTTGAATTTGGCTGAATGGGAAATAGAAGATAGGATTTTCTGGAGTAATCCTATCTTGTAAATATCCTACAGAAAAATGTTCTCTTTCACCAGATAGTGCCATAAGACATCCTAGAAAAAGCAAATATCTGATATGCAGCATTAATTAAGAATATGAACAAAATGTTTTCAGGTCTGAGTTTACAACATGAATCCTTATTAGTAAATAATTTTGAATATTTATATAATGTAAATAATGTTTAAATTAAAATTTAGGAATAGGGTTTATTATGAAACTTTAATTATAATTTTCATAAAATATGCTCAGATATTTTAACACAATCCTTTAAAAATGTAAATTTCATTAAATATAACAAGGGAGGGGCCAGAGATTTAGCTCAGCAATTCCGGTACCTGCCTAGCAAGGACAAGGTCCCTGGTTCAATCCTTGTTAACCACATACAGTAATACCAGGCATGTTGACTCATGCCCACCAGCAATCACTACCACACACCACAATGCTGGGCCTGGTGACTCATGCCTGTAATCCTAGCACTCAGGAGGCACAGAAAGGAGGACCGCTGGGCTCAAGGTTTGCCCGGGGTACATAGTCCAGAGTCAGTCTGAATTTCAAAGCTTGACCCTGTCTCCAAATTATATATATGTATCAGTTCTTAATATTTTATTTATCAAGAATGGATTGTATATACATGTACACATACACACACATAAATCATTTTTTCTCTTTAACAAATCTCGGAGTATGGATTATGGAAGCACTATGCTTAGGCCCCTCTACCCAAAATCACACAAGCAAAGACTGAATTTTAGTTGTGACAAAATTCAATAAATAAGAACAAACTTTAAGTTGAATTAAAAAGTAATCTGGAAAAGGCTGGTAGGAGAAACATTAAGAGGCTATGTGAGAATGATACTTGTCACTCCCACTGTGAAACTAATTGGAAGATGCTGGATGGTCATCCACAGGATAGACTTTTCTCTGACTTAAGCTTTCTCCAACAGGAAGAACTATTTGATACTCATTTTTCTTTATGTTTTATTTCATTTAAAAGCACTTCAGTGTCATTAATTCTGAAAATATAATTTATAAATATTCAACACTCAAAGACAAAATATGGTGGGACTAGTTGAAATATATAATAATAGGCCAGAGAACTCTTTTTTTTTTTTTTTTTTTTTTTTGAGACAGGGTCTCACTTTGTAGTTCAGGCTGGCCCTGAGCTCACTATGGTGCCCAGGCAAGCCGCGTGAACTCAGCAATCCTCCTGTCTCTGCCTCCGGCATGCTGGGATGACAGGCGTGAGCCACCACGCCCCACATTGTGGTATGTGGTGTTGATTGTTGGTGGGTGTGAGTCTCCACACCCAGCATTGTATGCAGTTACCCGGGATCTAACTCAGGACCTTGTGCCTGCGAGGCAGGTGCCGGAACCACTGAGCTAACCCTCTGGCCTGGCCAGAGAACTCTTGATAGTTGTGCAGTTTTTACTCTTCAACTAATCAATTGTCAGACATCCCTAATCATTCATGGTTAAAATAAAAAATCAGGGTCAGAGGGTTAGCTCAGTGGTTCTGCCTCGCAAGCGCAAGGGCCTGAGTTCGATCCCTGGTAACTACATGCAATGCTGGGTGTGGTGACTCACGCCCACCAGCAATCAATACAACATACCACAGTGCTGGGCGTGGTGGCTTATGCCTGTCATCCCAGCACTCAGGAGACAGAGGCAGGAGGATTGCTGAGTTTGAGGCTTGCCTGGGCTACATAGTGAGCTCAGGGCCAGCCTCAACTACAAAGGGAGACCCTGTCACAAAAATAAATAAATAAATAAATAAATAAATAACCAATAATGAAACACCAAATGTATTTTGTGGCAGAAAATGAAACTACCTAATAATCAATATAACTATGTAAGTGAATTACAACAGTAAACACTAATAATACCTATTGTAAATTTAGTTTGAAAGTTGTGATGCAATCATATCAAATGTCTAAGAATTCTTTATAAATTCTTTGTTGATTAACAGAATTTCTCCACATTCTGGAGAAACCTACTTCAGAAATTGGCAACTATGGCCAACAAGTCATAGCTGGCTTGCACCTGCTTTTGTAATTAAATGTTATTGGGATATAGCTATACACATTCATCTGTATATTGTCTGTGGATACTACTTTCCTCTGTAGGGATGAGACTGAGTAGTAGTAGACAACATGGCTTCAAGATCTGTAATATTTACCAGCTGGCCACTATAAAATTTCTGTGACCCTTAATCTATTTTTAATTTGATAGTAACATCTAAGAATTGCTTCACATATAAGAAATAATCTGGGCACAAACTACCTTTTAATTTTAGAGCTACAACCTTACATGAAAGCCATATAAACATATTTCAAATAATTTAAAGAAAACAAATTTTCCCTACTACTTTATTAGATTGTTGATCTATTTATAAAATATTTCATCTTGGGCTGGAGATTTAGCTCAGTGGTTCCAGCGCCTGCCTCGAAAGTGCAAGGCCCTGAGTTAGATCCCAGTAACCACATACAATGCTGGGCGTGGTGAGTCACACCCACCAGCAATCAATACCACAAACCACAGTGCTGGGTGTGGTGGCTCACGCCTGTCATCCCTGCGCTCAGGAAGCAGAGGCAGGAGAATGAGGCTTGCCTGGGTTACATAGTGAGCTGAGGGCCAGCCTGAACTACAAAGCAAGACCCTGTTTCAAAAAAAAAAAAAAAATACATCTATAAAAGCTCAGTGATTACCAGATCTGAATAGGCAGTGATGATTATGCTACTATTTACTGTTATGTGTGAAGGGTGGTGAAATTTTGGACCAGATAAAAGCAAGCTAATTTTATAAATCTTTAAATTGTGAAAAAAAATCTAAAAATTGCAGAAACATATCAACAGATGCCTTCTACATCTGAAGAAATATTTACATTTAGACCAAAGGAATCTTTACAAACCAAAATTACTAGAGATCATTATTATATAAATTAAAAACAGAAAATATTTAAATTTTAAAAATAATGCTTATAGTCAACAAGTACACCTAAATAAGCCATGTCTGAGACTGCTGAACTAAATTAGAACAAAAATATTATGATACAAACTAAGCAGTGAAAAAATCAACTAATTTTGTGGGAAATCCAAAATTTAAAGGTAAATACAACCAAAATGATGTTTTTAGTATGAAAGCAAAGAATGTCACATACCTTAAAAATGAACTCCACATGAGAACTACACTACAATAAGCTGGGTGGAGAAATAAACACAAAATACAGTTGAGCAAACTTATTGCTGCCTACAAACTATACTAAAATTATATTACAAAATAATTACAATCCTGAAATAAACTCTATGGGCTGCCACAGTCAGAAAGAACAATTTCTAGTGCTACAGTTTGGATATGCCCTATGTAGTAACATCTGTGTTTGCTATGTGGATTTAATGGAGATGACAAAACTTGGTGTGGGTTGTTATGGGAGGGCTTTACACTACCCATTAGTTCTAACAGACTAGTTCAGATTATCTGCTCAGTTCCACATTTTGTTTTGGCTATGGAATGCTTGACGAAAGTTAAGTTTGGTAGCTATTCTGATTTGTCTGGAACAGATTAATGCAATACAGTGATCAAAGACCCTGTATTTATTGTAGAGATATTCTGGAGAACATTTTCTAAATTTCAAAGGAATATTTATTTATTCCCAGAATTCAGTACTAGGAAAAATTCATGAATCTTTCAGAAATAGATATATCATTCTGGTTGTTTATGCACATGTGTCAGTGCTGTCACTCACTGGTTTTCTTTTGATCACATTGGGAAAGTTAAAAACGCATCCACATTCACAACTAGATATTGGCCAATAAGCCTAGAACTTGTGCTAATTTCTTTCTTCTTTAATTTTAATACATACTTTTTTATTATAATTGCTTTTATACCTAATATCATTTTATAGAAGATACACATATTCTCCTATGAACATATACATGCTTATCAAGGAAGAAAGGGATGTATGGAAAATGATGTAATGGGAAGAAAGAAAGCAGGAAGATAAGAACATTTATGGCAGAGATCATTAACTAGTAGCTGATAAGCTAAATATGATCAGAAGTGTTCTACTTGAACTCTACAATATTGAAAATAACAATAATTGGAAGAAATGACACTATTTAAGAATATCATTAAATAACACTGTGGTTTCTGTTGATAAATTAGAAGGCATGGGAAATCATATTTATATTACTTTATGTAAAAAATTAGTTATAGCTTAGTAGCAACTGGTTGCTTTAGGTAAGTAGGAAGCAGTTTCCCAGTACTTGATGTGATTCTTTTTAGAATGACCACATCTGTCCTCTTCACACATTTATGTCCCTTTGCTGGCCTTGATAGAGAGTTAAGGTTTTAGCCACCGAGCTATGATTTTTGTTTTAGGGGTGCTCAATGTTAAAGGGTACATAGGTATACAAATCAATAAAGTCACATCCTTTAAACTCTTGAAATGGAGTAAAAGATGATTTCATAAATGTGAGGAATATATCAAAATTATGATAGTCCTGAAGGAAGTATTTTTTTCTTTCATACTGATTTTAAACTAAATCAATAGACAAGAAAGGCATAAATAACTAAATTTTACTCCACAGGTGTTTTGATGATGGTATGGCTTAGCCTATAGCACAGTCCACATCTACTTGAGCTGCATGCAGTTCTGTTTTTGATATTAAAATGACCCATGTTTGTTCATACTTGGGAAAACTTTCACTACACTGAGACCAAAAACATCCCTAGCTGGAGAAACTATGTTATTGGCAAAGAGATTCAAGAGCACAAAGAAAACATATTGGGAAGTACCATTCAAACTGTGGAAAGAAACGTGTGACATTCTACTAAACAGCTATGAAAAATCGGCGCTCTAGAAGGCAATGCTAAATGGGATATGCCTGTAAATACACCACTAGGCACAGTACTATAACAAATGCAAAAGACCAGGGTATAATGGAGGCAAAAATAGTGATTGATTGTAGCTGGGGGCATCACGGAGACCACGAACAGGAGAAATGATGCAAACAGGGATTTCAGCAAACTGGTTTAGGCTGATGAAGACGATGAAAAAGTACAGAATATTCATCACTCAAGATAACATTTTTTTCTTAAGCTTAAATTAAGCTTGCATAGAGATAAACATTTATGACAATTAAGGCTACAGCCTGAAGCATTTTGGCTCACAAACTAAGAGCCTTGGTTAATGAGCAAAGATTTCCGTTCCTTTGCATGCATAAATACTAGGTGCAGAATTTATCACGCATTAAATCCTATCTGCTTTTTTCGTACATATCAGCAGTGGTCGCATCACTTGTCATTTAACTGCTCTAAATAATGTGTTCTCTTCCCTTTTGTATTAAGCTATTTCTATCAAGGCTCATGATTTTCTGATTTCCACATGGCAGTGATTTTTTTGGCAGTAATAAATGATGTCTCTCTTTTGCATGTTGCAAGTAGCTTAAATTATATTTTATATACCCATTTAAAGGATCATTAGTTAAGTTAATATTATTGGTATTCAGGAGTATCAGGCATTCTGTAAAGCATGGTCTAACTAAATATTACAATATTCTGTAGTACTTCAACAGTTAAAAAATGGTAAGTAACTTTGATGTGAATACATTGTTACCTTTTTTTACACGTTCATGTTACTGGAACTTCTGTAAGAATTAATGATATTTTTGTATTCTGAAGACAAAGGTGTCCTACTTCTGAACCTGCAGGCTGCTGTACACATATTTCTATAATAAATCACTGTGCTTTTCATTACCATTCATTTCCATTGGAAATGCTTTTTAAATAACTGATCCAGAGTAAAAGTAAGTTTGAAATGTTCATGAAAACCTTATGTATGTTTTTATATCACATATGAAGTTCTTACTTTTCTTAGAATCCAGAAAAAAACTGCCAATGAACATCAGTGATATAAGATGGGATAAATTAGTTTTAATGTAAGTACTGACGAATAAATTGGTACAGAGTTGGCTCTGTAGTCTGAGCAGGAGCAAAAGGTCAACTGAATATCCTTTGTTGAGATAAGCTAAAGTACACATGGACCTGTCTTGCTCCTAACCATAGATCAAATATTAAACAAAATAGAATAGTGTCTTCCAGGAGCTTTGTGTTGGGAGTCCTGTCTAGTTGACATGATACAATAGATATGACTGTACTTATTTCTTAATAAAGGAATGACCTGCATAACCATAATCCATAATCGTTTCCTTCCCCTAAACATAAAATTATATGCATAGGATAGTGGTGTCCTCAACCCTTGGA
Organism: Thryonomys swinderianus; assembly: GCA_004025085.1. Taxonomy (NCBI): domain Eukaryota; kingdom Metazoa; phylum Chordata; class Mammalia; order Rodentia; family Thryonomyidae; genus Thryonomys; species Thryonomys swinderianus. The sequence continues at coordinate 15,601 of PVIC010009961.1, forward strand.
CTTTACTTTATCAATGGCCATGAAAAAGAGTATTTAGAGTCAATATAACCCTTAAACAAAGGGCCCATGATACAGTACTTAGGAGGCTGAGGCAGGTGGACTGCCACAAGTTTAAGGGCTATAACGAATCTGCTGCACTCACTCTCAAAAAAAGATTCAGAAGAGGTAAAGAGGATGCAAAAAAGAATTGTGCTGTGACACACCAACTCCCCACAAAGAATTGAATTATTAAGTGAAACCATGAGCTAATATAAAATAAAAACTGAAAATAAGTATCAATTGATAAAGAAAGATTCTACTTATTGAGAATAGCCTACTGGGTGGTTAGCAACATCTTTTAGCAATTTTTAGTTCTGTTTATGGCCAAGGATAAGCACCCTTTTCCTGCTATAAGATATAATATTTATAATCATAAAATAAGGGAATAATAGGCAGACTAGTAAAATTATGTAAATTTTATAGACCATCAGAAGCCATATCTATTTTCCTGATCACCTGAGCCTATTTGTACAATATAAAACTATATCACTATTTATGAAGAAATATGGAATGATTAATGATTAAAGTTCAAGATTCTTTCAGAGGGCTTGGATTAGATACTGTATTAAATATTTCATAGTTTAGGCAACTGAAAAAAAATTGAGATTATCAAGGATACCTCTAAATAATAATATATGAGATTTTGATACAGAGATGTGTGAACCATAAATTAATATTGTAGTAATCTCTTACAAATTGCAAATCCCTGAAAGGTACAGAGAAGGGTATAAGATTTCTGATATATTCCTGAGATTAAATCTACCAAATATTTTGGATCCAGAAGTAGTACACACTTTGTGATCATTTGCTAGTGGTAATTAAATAAGAATTCTTCATAAGTCCTGGTACCTAGTACACCAAATGTGAGTGTGAGGGTGCCCTGATTGGTGTTCTAAAGAGTGTCAATCTAAAGAATACTTAATATCTATTTCCAAGTTCCAGATCAAAGAATCACTTGAACTGATCAAGGGAGGAAATGTCACTAATACATTGAATAACATATCGTCTACTGCCTCATGTTTTTAACTAGGAACTACTCATTTCTGTAATATTTAGGAGATTTTTGTTAGCACATGTTTTACATATAATGGTCACATTTATGATGGAGATTATGTAGCTGTCGATAATACACATTAACTCTTTTTTTTCTGTTCCTCTCATGTTTCCAATTCTTCTTCTGCTTCCCCATATATAAAAGCTGTTTCCATTTTTTTCCTTTCATTCTTTGTCCTTTAAAAAAAAATGTTTCCCCTTCTCCCTGACCCCTTAACATTCTCTGTCCCACATAAACAAAGGAGACAGTTGTTTTGAACAATGTGCAGATGTGCATGGCAAGGCCCCTCATTAGGCTTGCTATATTTTCACTTCTCACTTCCTACCTGAGTGATCAAGTACCACAAAACTTTGCATGTGAATTTCAGCCAGACCTTTTCTAACACTGATGTGGTATGGTTCTATCCACCTTGAATCCTACCTGACTCTGTTTGCAGTTAAACTGGAGCATTTTATTGATGCTCTGGATACAATTCTTTTACATATCATCAATATTCCAAGACTAGAGGGCATAATTTATATGTACTGATGGCATACATAAAACAGAGCACTAAAAGGAGAAGGAACAGGAGGGACAGAAGGAGGAGGAGAAATCAATGTTTAAGGCAAATAGGTATCAGCTGTTATTTGCTTACCACTACATGATCTAAGGTAAACTAAACATTTCCAGTTGTCTTATTCAGTCTTCACTTTATAAACTAAAAATATAAATCTTCTTAAAAATGTATGCAAATCAAAAATAAAATTCTGTGTGAGAAAGAACAGAATACAGGACTTGTGGTTAATTCCAGGAAAAGTTTTAAAGATAATAAAAAAACAGAGTTACAAAGAATAACATCACTTGCCCACTCTGAAACCCAACTGTAAGTACCAAAGCCAGATTTAAAGAAGCTTTTTACGAGGACCAACTTCAACCACTATCTATATAGAGCTGCCTCTAGCAGATGAGTTTGATACCATATATGTGCCACAAAAATATTTAATGCCACACATATGGCACTAAATATATATGGAATTATGTATGTAATATATATACATATATATATATGAGATTATATATGGCACCATATATATACATATGGGGTGGCAAAATAGTAAATATATATATGGCAACAAAATAGTTTAATGCTATATATATGCTTTATATTTTATACATATGTGCTCTCTCTATATATACATATTTATATGATGACAAATACCAAATATACATACATATATGCATGTATTTTTATATACAAAAATAATCATACTACTTTCAGATTTTTAAATAGTTCTTACTATAAAATATACAATAAACCCAATTTCATTTTCTTTTGCACCCCCTGGTGGAAATGTTAATGTGAAGAAAATGATCAAATAAACAAAAAAGGCATTACTGAAAATATTTTTTAAAAATGGTTAGGTTGAAACAGTTAAAAATAATGTTTGCTTCTGTAATTAGTGACACAAAATTATTTCCATAATCTGGTAACCTATACTAATATGTTAAACCAACTTCTTTCTTTCTTTCTCGCTTTCTCTCTCCCCACCCCCACCCTTCTCTCACCATATATACGTGTGTAAGAATGGTGTATGTATACATGTATATATGCCATATATGTGTATGTGTGTGTCTATACATCCTAGCTTGAATTTCCTTCATTATAATGAATATTATATGATTTATATGCATATATAATACACATCCATGTTATGTAGATAACTATATATTCTAACCTAGGATAGTTGAGTTTCAGCAGAAAACACCATTAAAATCTACAGATATTTTCCTAATTTTCAATGTGTGCAATTATTCATATATTTTCTAATTTATTAATTTATCTTCCTGATATATTTTATTTTCATTCTTTCTACTATGGTACATTCAGGGCATAAGCGGTTGTGCAGAAAAGTTCAGTTTTTGTAGGTATGTATGTAGACACATATGAAATATTTTCTAAGAAATTAGTGTCTGTTGTAGAGATACTGCAAAATTAAAATATCTTTATTTGTTAACAGCTACTTCTGTTTATATTCTCAATGCCATTTAGAAATTTAATCTTTTCCTCATCAACACAAAAGAGATTCTAATATTGTGACACAGAAAAGATTATAATTGCTTAATTATTTGTACAATATGGCAAATACACATTTTGCACATATCAACAGAGATGTTATGTGGAACAAAAATGTTTTCATTATGTATTTGGATTTTAAACAAATGTGCTTACATCTACAATGAATCTGTTCAGTTGTGAAAGCAAGGAAATGTATGTGAGCATATTAAACATGGTGTATATATATATGTATATATGCCATATATATATATATGGCATATATATATAGCACTTTTTTACACAGACATATCTACACTAAGAAGCATCAATCATATTGACAATCTATTGCTAATGTATTATTATATAGATTACTTGGGTTTTTCTCCCTTACTATCAGTAAATTTCATCTCCAACTGTAACAACAGTAAGAATCCAGCTCCCACCATCTTCTATTCACTTAATAGTAGAATTCCACTATAGACATATAGCACCTTCAGAATTTTTAACTCATGCTCTCATGGGAAATTTTACCAGCAAAATTAGTCATTCTGTTTATTTATTTATTTACTTATATGCTTTCGGTTTCATAAACTCTAGTCATTTCCAAAGTCACATAAATCAGCCTTTTTCTGTTTCCTCTAGTGAAGTCATTTGTATGCTTATATGTATTATATATTTACATATCATAAATTTTTATCACACTGCAATCCATCCATTCATCCTCTCATCTCCTAAATGTACATTACTGTAATATTAACCTATCTTCATGCACTAAGATTCACTCTTAGTACTAATACGTTTTATGTCTCAGAAGGAATTGCTACATTTCATACAAATTATCAAATTGAGGAGATTAGTGTTAATCATAAAATTCTTCTATTTTACTCTGATTTGTCTTGGCATCACTAGTTATGATATTTCTTTCATTTCTGATATTGCCTATTGATCTTTTATCTATTTTTAATACCCTTACTAGTTATAAATTGTACTCATCTCAACAGATTTTTGTTTTGATTTTCTACATTTTTTCCTATTTATAATTTTATTGATTTCTTCCCCGAATTTTTAATTTCCTAACTGGTTATGATTTCTTACAGTAAAAATCTATATTGCTTATTTCTGAACTTTCTCCTCTTCCAACAAATGAACTTAAAAATTTAAAATTCATTTCGACTTACATTAAGTCTCACAAACTTTGGTAAGTTCTCTTCTTTTAACTGTTGCAATTTGTGGATACTTGGAAATTTACTTTAGTGTCTCAGAATAATTTTGCTACTTCATTTGTTACACTTACGGTGTTAATTGCCCAATACTTTGGTGATTTTCTAGCTGCCTTTTAGATACTTATTTCTAATTTAATTATATATTCCTTGAAAATATACTTTAAATAATAAAAGATAAGATTTGTATATATTTAGAATATATTTTATGGAAGGAAATATAGTTTTATAGTGAATATTCTTTTGAGATTGAGAAGATATATTCTTCGGTTGTCAGATGCGGTATTGTACACATACCAATTAGACCAAGTTAACTGATGCTGCTATTAGGTTCAAGTGCATCCTAGCTCATTTTTGCATGAGTGATCTGTTAAATACTACAAAATTATTGCTGATGTCGGCAACTACAATAATTGATTTGTCCATTTCTAACTACAGTCCTATTATGTATGTTTGATGCTATTATGTTAAATTTCTAGACATTAAAAATTGGAAAATCTGACCTATTTATCAGCCTGTCCCTTCTAATAAATACTGATGATTTGTATTGTTCTGAATTATGCTATGCGTAAAATTTACATACAGCGATCCTTGTATTTTTTGAATTTTTTATGTTCTATTATCAGTACATTATACCTCAAGCTTACAAGTAGTTACTTGTTTTAAAAAAGTAGTGGACTCTTCATAACTTACTTTATACTTCTGAACTATTTCAATATACCTTTAAATGGCAGTATGTCAATTTATACATAGTGCAAACACTTCATAAGTACTGCACTACCATGGTTCAGGAATACTTGTGTTTGCAAATCGAATTGCTCACAAACAGAAGCTTTCAACAAAATATTGCTTCCTTTTCTGAAGTTCATATAGATTAAGTAACATAAATATGCCCTCTGCCCCAGAACCCTGGAATGAATTAAGTTTGTGAACCAAGGCACCACCAGATATGCAACTTCTCCTCTCCGATCCCTTTTAATCTTACTCTTTTTATTTTATTTACATGTTATAACCACCCCAGTGTCACTGCCATCGATTCTCTAGTATTTTGGTATTTACAAAGAAAAAAAAATAATGTTTTCCTGCATACACTCTTTTCTAACACTTTTTTTTTTTTAACATAGAGCCAAAATTCTGATTTTCATCATTTTCTTCTACTGGAGAAATTATTTAGCATCAATGAATTATGACATTTTTTATTATATGAGATAATATTTCTTCACCTTTTAAATTTATTTTTTTAAATTTTATTACTACATTTTTATAGTACAGAATGACTACATTCACTGTGGTAGGTACATACATATAGCACATCTTAATTCTTTTAATATTGTCCTCCCTACCTCTCTGTCCCCCACACCTCCATCTCTTTATACCTTTCCAGTTAGCAACAGATAGCTGTAAATACTGACGTGTAGGTTGTTAAGCTTTTCTTCATCAGCAATAGTTCACATATTTCATTTCATTCTGTATGAATTTGAATGTCTTCTGATGAAAAGTCTAGCTGTTACTATAAATCTCTACAGTTTAGGTGACCAACTGCCAACTTCCTCAGATTTTTTCTTTGTCTTTGTCTTTCTGAAGTCCAAATGTGATATAGTGAATTAAAATGTATTATTCCTTGTTTTGCCTGTGATCCTAAGATCTGTGATATCTGACTATTTTTGTTTTGTGTAATCATAGCTATTATAATAAAAAATATTTCATCTGTACTCTTCTCCCATTCTTTTCCCCATGTTGTATTAATTGTGCTCTATTAAATAGTTCAAATCATGCTCATGATTCTTTTATTATTTCTTTTTTATTTCATTTGGAAAAGTTTCTGGTTGACATGCATTCAAGCTCATTGATTCATTTCTTTCCTCAACCATGACTAATCCACTTTTAACAATTCTATATTTACTTCTAGAATTCTGTTTTGATTATTTAGAGTTTCCATTTATATTAGCACTGTTTTTGGATATCATCTACTCTTTCCATTAAAATGCTTAACATTTCCATCATAATTTTTACAAACTTCATTACCTCATAATTCCAAAAGCTTTATTATAGATGAATCTGTATAAAATACTTGCTTTGTGCCTTTAGATTCTTTTTTTAAAAACACATATCTTTAAATTTTTTGGTAGAAAACAAGACATGAAGTACTAAAAAAGAGACTCCAGTAAATATACAGCCTTTATTTATCTTTGGATCAAGCTAGAAGTGTTGCTATGCTTACTATTTAATTTATCTGCATGCACCAGAATATTTAAAATGCTGTATTGTCCAATCTTGTTTTCTTGTTACCTTTTGGATTACTGATTTCACAGTTAATCCATTGGAAGAATCTTTCTTCACACATTAGATATAAGGAGATACAGGAAGATATAGGAATCATTAGATATAGGAAGCTATTTAACTATTTCATTTCTTCCCACAGGTAGATTCCATTTTTGTAATTATTTTAAAGTTAAGGAAAGCAAGACACAGATTTTTTTTTTTTTTTTTTTTTTTTTTTTTTTTTTTTTTTTTTTTTTTTTTTTTTTTTTTTTTTGCTTTTTAGAGACAGAGTCTTGCTTTGTAGTTCAGGCTGGCCCTGAGCTCACTATGGTGCCCAGGCAAGCCGCAGCGAACTCAGCAATCCTCCTGTCTCTGCCTCCCGAGTGCTGGGATGACAGGCATGAGCCACCACGCCCGGCACTGTGGTATGTGGTGTTGATTGTTGGTGGGCGTGTCTCCACACCCAGCATTATATGTGGTTACCGGGGATCGAACTCAGGACGTTGTGCTTGCGAGGCAGGCGCCGGAACCACTGAGCTAACCCTCCGGCCCAAGACACAGAATTCTTGAACAAGTAACCATTTACTAAGTGCAATCCTGATTGACTTTTTCAAATGCTAATCAATAGTGAGGTATGATTCAAATACAAATAATTTAGCTCCAGAACCTATGCTCCAAACTATGTTGCACAAGAATAAGTAGTCATTCTTGGCACTTCCTATTTGTTGTATGACTGTTGACAATGTTCCTGTTTTATTCCAGTTGACACGAACTTCCCACCCAGCTGTCACAAGTCTGACTGTTATGTCTACATAATACTGTTGATAATAGTGAAAGGAAATGGTGTACATTTTTAGTCCACCCAAACTAAATTATGAAAAGATAATATTTTAAAAGAACATTGATAGTTTAAAAATGGTAAATTCTTATTAAAATACAATACTTTCTGTAAGGGTGACATTCTCTTTTTTAATAACTAAGATTTACTCTAGAAGTAGAAGGTACTATTCCATTTGTACTTATTCTGGTGGGAAAAGAACCTCTACCAAAAAAGTAAGACTTTTGAATCCCAAATTTTTGTTATTGCTCTGTTCCGTCAAAAAAAAAAAAAAAGTCCCAGGATGTATATCCTTTCTTTCTTTATGGAAGGAGTGTGGAAGGGAGAGGGAGAGGAGGAAGACAGAGGGACATGGAGGGGAAGAGAGAAAGGAAGAGTTTCTTTGGATTTGCCAAAAATCATCTCAGATTACTTTGGTGATGGAAAGGTCTTTTATTGGATATATGTATAATTTCCTCTTTCTGTGGTGAGACACTAATTATATTGTGGTTACATGTTTATAAAAAGGATTCTATTGAGAGGGGATAGCATAAGAGATACAGGCAAATGGAACTTGTCCTTGCATAGTCCAGAGGAGATGGGATTAGTCCATAAGGGAAAGCTTTAGCCTTAGCAAGTAGCACAGACAGCTCATCCATAATAACAGGAGTGATGGCAAAGGTTATTGGCACAGCTGTTACTGTTACTATGTTAGTTCATGTACATGTGGAAGCTTTTGATTGCTTCTGCTTTCAAAGTGAAATAAAAAGCAGGTTACAGAGCTAAGAATCTGATAGGGAAAAAATATTTTTGTTTAGAAAGTGACAAAGTGTGAAACAATGACCTAGGTGAGTTTTAACATGAAGTGTAGTCATAAATTCCTAAAACATCATGTTTTTATTTTGTTTCCTCACATTGTATTTTCACCAGTCATTATCCATTCCTGATTAGCAGGCAGAGTAGAATGGTAATTTTATGAGAGGAGTACATGAAGAAAGAAACAATGGCAAGAATATTGGTTGCCAATCCAATATTCAAAGTTCACTATGACTTTGACGAAAAATATGTCAGAGTGGTTGAGAATGGCCATCTGTTGTAGCCCTGATTGTTCCTGCCTATTCCTGGTCAATTTGCCACAAAATCAATCCCTAGAGCTTCCTTCCAGCTTGTATTTGGAGAAAAGAATGTGGAGGATAAGTCAGGTCCACTCCAGGACAAAGAATGATCATGCTACAAAGGATGTTCATGCTCACAGTTCTGTTCCTGGGCCATAATAAAGGTCCCAAGTGTGTGCTGAATCTGCCCAGGCTGGCTCTATTTCCATGGAATTTAAGGAGTCCAAAGGACACATGCAAACACACTCAAAGCCCTTACTTTCTGCTGTCATGTGAAAGAAACCTCTATAGGCAACTGTTGAGATTCCAGGAAAACAGAGACCTAGATTTTGACAGGCATGAGAAAGAGTATAAACTTGTAATTTTAATGACTAGATATCCTTTATTAGCTTCAGATTCAGGCAATGGGAGTATTATTTTAATGAAGAGGTAAGAGGATTTAGAAATGTAGACATAATCTATCGAAGGTAACAGAGACATATTACATTTAACTGAAATCAAAGGAGAAGAGGTGAAGCACACCAATTTTCCTATACTATTATTTTGAACATCACAATATAATAGAAGAAAAAGTGTAGAGCTAGGAATCAGACAATCCTGCTATGCATCCTAACTCCACAGACTTCTGGATGTGTAACCTTGAAAGAGTCTCTCAATATCTCTAAGTATTTGAGCACTATTCTGTGCCTGGGTCTCGGCAGGTGATTAATAAATGTGTTTTAGGGATGATCACACATGAAGATAAAATGGAATCCTATTGCCTAAGCACACAACATTAAATAAGTGTCTGTGTGAGTATTGTTCAGCTCCTTTTCCTTACAAGTCTTTGACATATAAATTAATTACACAAAACGCTTACTAAATGTACTGAATTTCTATATTTTAGTAAATAAAACCTGAATGTGTACCATTTAAATTTTACCCTTAGACTTATAATTCTACCTCAGGAAAAAAAGACTACTATAAACATAACAACTTCATTAATATATCCTGTGGAAACCAAATGTGTTTAGTTTTAGTTTTGTTTTGTTTTTATATTTGAATCTTTACTGGTACATTTTATATACATATCATGATCATCCTCAGCATTGATAATTTGTGCCAGTATATAACACGACTTAATTCTCATTTTTTCCCATTTTCCTGACCACACTAAAACCTCCCACTCTGTATATGTTTCCTGTTTTTACCATCAGATGTTTTCTCTCCCTTCTTTACATACCCCAATCCCTTTTTCCCTTTGAATATTTCACAATATCTATCATACATTGTAGGACTCATTTACAGTTTCAGTTTCTCATACCATAGAAAATATATGGTATTTATACACCTGTGACCTATTTTGCTTATGCATATGTCCTCAAAGTAAGTACATTTGAGTTTATACACCTCAAACTTATCATTTGTTGTTAGCTTTAGTTTTGACATATCAAGTATCAACTGCTGATGGCATTGATCTTTCCCATTTTAACAATTTTTAAAGAATTGTTGTCATGAAGGTAAATTAATAGGAAAATGAAATTTAACTTGGAAATTTTATATGGGATTTAAAATTCCAAATTATAAAACATTATTTAATCACTTTCCACTCCAGTTTTTTAAGTACAGGATGACCAAAATTACATACTTTTCATTAATTTTATAAGTAAATAACCAGAAATATAAAAATGACAATTTAATCAAATGTATTCAATACAAGAATTGAATAGCTGAAATGACACCTGTTAAAGCAATGCTCATATTCAGTACATAAACAAATGTGCTGCAATCATAACAGGGTAACCTGTTAAGTGTGTAAAAGTATTTTATCCAAAAATTATGTGTGTTAAAGAAAGTACCTTAATCACATTGTAAAAATGTGTCTGGAAATATGAGTATTCTTATATATTAAGCACAATATTGAAACCCGATATATACAAAAGTATTTAAAACTCATGGTTTCAAGCATTACTCAGCTAATTGTTTAAAACTGCTCCAACCTTCCAAATGCCTGAGGCCTTTATATTTGCAGAAAGACGTGCAACTTCAGGTTTTTTTCCCAAAGATTTAACCAGGTAATAGGAGAAGTCCATTGCTACTCCACTGAATAGGCACAGCTGGAAATCCAGCTCCCCAATTTAGCTACAGGAATACCTCTGAGAGGTCCAGTGTAATTCTGGAACTACACGTAATGCCATACCTTAAGCATGCCATGAATTCTCTCATGAATCTCACTGATGGTATGGTTTACTTTATAAATTAGACATGGTAAGAGGTTAACAATGATAGCTAATGAAGAGAATGATGTGAATATAAATTTTAAAAATTACACGAATATGGTCTCTCTTTTTCTAAAATATTTCAGTGTACTACATTCTCCTTTGGATATTGATGTGTGATGTCACACTGCTTAGGTGATGCGAAAGTGTGATGCAAATAAGAAGCAGATGACACAGTGGTCAGCTACTGAGTAACAGTTGCAGGAACACAAGCACCGTGCTGCACAGCAGGTGATGTCCTGACCAAGAGAGTGACTAAGTGACTAATGAGTAGGTAGCTTATAGAACTCAGATAGTAGGTAAGATAAGGAGAGACTCCTATCCAGTCTAGGATGGTGCAGCCAGTGTGAGGTTTCATCGCTCAGGGGGGCATGCAATTTGAACCTTATGAATTGTTTATTTCTGAAATTTTCCTCTTAGTATTTTTGACAACTGGCAACTGAAACATAGAAAGTAAAAGAATGAGGTAGAGGACATAATAATATAATCACTATTATACTTTTAAACAAGTACTATATATTTTAATAAATAAGAATTAATATATTACTTATTTTCACTGGTAAATCTATATGTAGGCATTTAAAAATGATAGTATTAAGAATACAGCACTGTTAGAATCAGAGAAAATTAACTACTACCTACAGAATCATTGGTAGCAGAAAAAAAATTCCTCAATATTACAATTTGAAATATAAAAATGAGAATTAAATCATGTAATATACTGGTACAAATTCTCAATATTGAATGTGATCATGACATGTATATATAATTTACCAATAAAGATGAAAAGAAACAGAAAATTCCCTACACTGCAGAAAAACATAAAACTTCACATTTCCATATTCAATTGTGTCTAAAATACATTTTGAGAGTAGCAGATAAAAGCAAAGACAGTACTAATAAAGGGTGCAAGTTCAAGTGAATGACCAATGAAAAAGATCAGACAAATCGTTTTGGACACCTTGAATTCAATGCAAAGCAAATAGTCACACTAAAAACAAATAAAAATAATGTTCTGAGCCTTGTATTTTGTGCTACTTTTTAGGGAATCCTACAGTTATAAACAAATACACAGATATTTAATACACAGACATGCAGAAAGACAGGACATACATCATCATGAGGCCAAGTGCAAAGAAATGTATGTATGCTTTAGATATTTACATATCATTTTCAGCATTAATCCTGATGTCTCAAAAATTATCTAAATTGAATGTCATGAGCTAAAGTTATCAAAATGAAGAGAACATGGAGGTTGGACTGATTACAAAATTAATCTTTTGCCTCAGGAAAAATAACAGGTTGACATTTTAAAAACTTATTTTGAAGCAAAAAGAACAGATTGAGAAAAATCTCCACTTAATCTCTGAAAGGATAGAGCTTTCAATGAACATGAATTACATTTCACTTTATGCAAGGTTTTTTCCTACTGCAGCACTTTCTGATATATTGAGTTATAACCCCCTACCCATAGAGGAGGCTTTTGATTTGATTTTCATTGCCTTGGGCAAGCATGATTGAGGACCCATAAGACTGTAGAAGATGTTGATTGATTCTTTTGATCCTAGGAGATAATAGAAAGTGTTTAAACTGGTTGTGTTAAAAAATCTGAGGATGAATTGGGACTTTAGGCAAATTACACAGAAGATTTTTAATCTTCGATTTGTTCAAATTTGTAACATAGGAAACAGAAAAGATTTGTATCTTTTCTTGTCACATTCCTTTCTATATCACATTAATCACTTCTCTTTACCCTCTCATTTCCTATGTGACTCTCTTTGCTAGAATTACAGGTTCTGGATTCTTATTAAATGAAAAAGGTATCAAAGTCAAACAAAAACCAAACTTAAACCAAAAGTAGACTGAATTTAGATTAAGGAAATGAAACATAATTTTAGGGGCAAAATGAAAAGCAGATCTATATTTTGTTTTAGGTGCCTAAAGCATGCATCATTACATGACCATCTTCAGCAGAGGACAAAGAGTTCTCAACAGAGCTCTTGGCACAGTCTGGTGTCCTGTCATGGTCTCACTGTTTTTTGTTTTTTGTTTTTTTTCTGAGGCAATTTCACTCAAAATAAGAATGAGCTTTTGTGGTTAAAAATAATTGGCAGGCCGGGCTTGGTAGCTCAAGCCTGTAATCCCAGCACTTGGGAGGCAGAGACAGGAAGACTTCTGAGTTTGAGGTTTGCCTGGGCTACATAGTGAGCTCAGGGCCAGCCTGAACTACAAAGCGAGACCCTGTCTCAAAAAACAAAAAACAAAAAAACAAAAACAAAAACAAACAAACAAAGAAAACATTGGCAAGTTTTGAGCTGTTTTTGTTTTTACTCTTGTGTTAGCTTTTAAAACTTGATTAAACCCTGGCTGAATACCTTCACATGTCTACAAGAAAGTGTATTTGTGATGGAAACTGCTGGGGAATTGTAGAAGGGTGAGTTCTGAATTAGTATACAAAAGCCACATTACATGAGACAGAAAACTTGTTGGTTGACTGGATCAGAAGAAAGAAGAATATAAAGGTGATTCTAGAAGCTGCTGAAAATGATCTGGAGATACCAGAGATTTCATGCCTGGGATAAAACTATTCACTGTAAGATCATATAGTCAAATTTTACTTAGTTATTCTGTGTGAGGCAGTAAAAAATCTAAACATTATTTCCGTAATAAATACATTTTGAAGGTCAGTAAACCAGATTATAATATTTGTTTAGATTTTTTACACTTTATGAACTTAATCAAGTTCTTTAAGCCATAAATTACTTGCAAAGTGGAAAAATATGTTTGTATATTACATAATCCAACCTCTGGAAAGTTCATACTCCTTTTGATTCTTAAATGAATAATTCATGATTTGCAACACATACAGACACTTTTGTGCACACACATGTATCTATACACAATATACTTAATAGCACCAAGCAGTTTGCTAAGCAGAGCCACAAATATCAACTTCCACAAATTTTCTAATAATTCCATAGAGTATTATTTCCCTAATTTATGATGAATATAAATGAGACGTATAAAGATTAAATGACCAGCATAAGACTATATAAAATATGAAAAAAGTTAAAATTCTTTCTTCATATCATTAAACATTTTTATGTATTATCGTACTGTTCCCCAAATTAATTTTTCATCTTAAAGTACTCACACAGCTTCCTTCAAATATTTTCATCAGCATGCATATTTGAATGCTTAAATGATTAATTTTGAAATTCCTTTCTCTGTACATTACTTTTGTGACACTTTTCCAGAAGACATGTTTAAAGTAAAATTTTATTTTGTATTTTTATTTGAACTTCAAGATTCTAAAGTAAGATTCTTTGTATGATGATAAGAGAATTGGAAAAATAAGTTTTACTGAAAAGAATACTTTGGCTAAGGATACAAGACAAAAGAAATGATGTTCCATAGCCTTAGTTGTCACTTCAGTCTTACTGTGATGATGAAAGTATCCATTACTGAAGTACAAAATAAAATTTTGCATCAGTAACTCTAAAGTGAGCAACAGGTCTTTACTTTTGGATGGGTGCCACATCATTAATCCCTCTCATTCTGTGGCTTCTATCTTCTTGGGGTGCGTATCTATGGGGTCTTCCAGCTTGCCAGCAATAGCTCTCCACTGTGGATTTTTTGATCACTAGTATTTTAAGTCCACCTAACAAATTACTTGGCATAATTATAAGATTTCTATATTTTCACACCTCTTAGAAAACAACACATTTTAAGACTGTCTCTTTAGTCATCACTTTGAGGCTCAAACACAGCACTAGAACTGAACAAATTTCTGTATTATAACAATATTCATATATAGTACACACCAATTTCCTAGGTTATGGGTTTTAGAAATCTAATGTAAATATTATAGTGACTATGTCAAGATAAAGGTAACATTTCAATCAGTAGATTAAGTAAAGAATTTTGATCTCCTTTAGTTGAATGGACTGATCTAAACTGCTGAAGGTCTAAATACAGCAAAAATTTATGCAAAAGAGAATTTACTCTCTAACCTCCAGTCTTCTGACTGGAACTCAGAACTTCCACATTCACATTTCAAATGGAATGTGCTTTTGAACCTCAGATCCTGTAATTCATCAGCCTCCACAGTCACAAAAGCCAGTTCTTCGTAATAAATATGCTATTTCTTTCTCTGTATAAAATCCTGATCATGTCATAAGTGTATTTTACACAATACTATGCTACATGAATCTTGGAATTTTTATAAATTTATATGTCTATATTACATTATATAAGAATTTATATTCCTTAACATTGTTTTGTTTATTTTAAACATATTAACTTTGATCTAAACTTAATTGTTTACAACAGACTGTGCAATAAATATAAAATTGAGTTTGTTTCAGAAAGGAACAAATTCCTGCCTCTTTGTTTTATATTGTTATTGTAACCTGTAATTCACAAATCAGGAGCATGAATTATGTAGTCAAGAGGACATCAATTTAATTTTCTTCTCTTTCATTCATTAAAACATGGGGACTTGTTAATATCATTTCTTCCTACTAAAGAGTTCATAATACCATTGTATGAAAGAAATAAGAGCGTAGAAGAAAGGTTTATCTTGTACATAATAAACAACTAATGTAGATATCTAAAAGACTATTCATCATGTTAAATGAGAAATCTCAGGTACATTAATATTTTGCTGCAGATTAACTCATCATTTTATTTATACATAGCAGCCAGTTCATATTTTATCGGTGCATGTATCTAATGAAACCTATGAGCAGGGCAGAATTTTGAGTCAACTCTGAGGCTCACACCCTGTTATCTGTTAAACTTTTGACAAGTTATTGCTATGATATGTAACGAAATGTCCCTCAAAAGCCTCATGTGTTCATAGGCAGAGCTTTTTCCAAAGTGGCTAAATATAGACAGTGTGGCTGATTCATGATGCCATATTAGGATTATAGGTACTAAGACAAAGGGTGATTACTAAATCGCTCCACTGATCAGTTTCACACCACCCTAACCTTGGTAACCTGAATAGAATATAAAGGACAAAAAGAAGCTTGGCTTCTTCCTCACTTGCTTTGCTCCCTTTTGCCTACCATGAAAATCTTCTCCTCTGTCATCCACTCTACCTTGGAGCCAGGCGATTATGAACTACAACCTCTACAATCCAGGAGCCAAACCTCTACAAACTTTTCCTCTTTAACTTGTTGTGTTAGGTACTTTGTCTTGGAAACAAGAAAAGTAACTAAGACAGCTAATGACCTAATCTATGTCCATAAAACTTAAATGGAATCATAAAGCATATCTTGTCAGTTGTTATGAACCTAGATGAAATAATGCATGACAAAAAAGATAAGTAAAGTATTATGATTATTATAAACTGTTTTGATCAGCATATATGCTATACATATATTGAAATGTCACATTGTATCTCATAAATACGTAGAATTATCACATAAATATAATTTTTTAAAAATATTTAAGAAATTACGGGTCCAGGGCCGGAGGGTTAGCTCAGTGGTTCCAGCACCTGCCTCGCAAGTGCAAGGTCCTGAGTTCGATCCCCGGTAACCACATATAATGCTGGGCGGGGAGACTCACACCCACCAACAATCAACGCCGCATACCACAAGGCCGGACGTGGTGGCTCACGCCTGTAATCCCAGGCACTCGGGAGGCAGAGACAGGAGGATTGCTGAGTTTGCGGCGGCTTGCCTGGGCACCATAGTGAGCTCAGGGCCAGCCTGAACTACAAAGCGAGACCCTGTCTCAAAAGCAAAAAAAAAAAAAAAAAAAAAAAAAAAAAATTACAGGGCCAGAGATTTAGCTCAGTGGTTCCAATGCCTGCCTAGCAAGTGCAAGGTCCTGAGTTCAATCCCCAGTAACCATATACAAAATTAATGAGCATGCTGACTCACGCTCACCAGAAGTCAGTACCACATACCATAGTGCCAGGCGTGGTAGCTCATGCTGGTAAGCCCAGCTGCTGGGAAGCAGAAGCAGGAGGGTTCCTGAGCTCGAGCTTTGCCTGGGATACAAAGTGAGCTCAGGGCCAGGCTGAACTATGAAGCGAGACCCTGTCTCCAAAAAGGAAGGAAGGAAGGAAGGAAGGAAGGAAGGAAGGAAGGAAGGAAGGAAGGAAGGAAGGAAGGAAGGAAGGAAGGAAGGAAGGAAGGAAGGAGAGAAAGGAAGGAAGGAAAGAAGGAAGAAGAAAGAAAGGAAGAAAGAAAGAAAGAAAGAAAGAAAGAAAGAAAGAAAGAAAGAAAGAAAGAAAGAAAGAAAGAGAGAGAGAGAGAGAGAGAGAACAAAGAAACAAACTACAAATGCTAAATGATCTATTTTACTCTATATCACACTATATCATATGTACTGAATTATTGTACTATACTGCATATGGATACATATGCATACAATTAAAATCATAACAGCAAAATAAATGTTGAAGGCTACATGTAACATCTAGTTAAAGTGGCTAACTTTTTTGCATCTTATACAGAAATGATAAGTAACTCCCTATGAAGAGTCGCCACCTGGTTCCAAATATAGCTCAAAACTAGTATGCAGAAGGCTCTGGGCTTCATCCTCAAGACCAGAAATACACACACACACACACACACACACACACACGTGTACACACAAGTACACATACACGCACAAAGTAGCCATCTATCCTGAATGGCCCAAAAATGGGGAGGGATGAGATCTAATGTAAAAGGATAAGAATATTAACAAAAATTAACTTATTCCCTGCATATCACTGTGTCCCAGCAATTCTAAAAATCTTTTATCTGCAGTCATTTCCACTCACCTGCTCTCCTTTGTGTACCACTGGTACCAAAATGCTAGAGTAGTTTACATTTTTTCTGTATCTCTGACCTTCATTTTAGTTTTACTTGTATAACATAATATTCGAGAAGTATGATTATTAACTATGTAAATGTATTAAAACATTTCATGGAGAAAAGTTTAATAGCATGTAGTTTTTAAAATTATTTTCATGATAAACATTGAATTTCTTCCTTACCAATGAAAAACTGATTGTCCTTTGGATTATAAATTGATTAACAAATGGTGTATGTATTTTTCTAGGCACAAAAACAATATATCACTGAACTATCCAAAATTTCAAAGCTCGGCAATTCTTCCACCTAATGCTATTCCAAAGAGTTGAAATTCCTTTCTTTTCCTTCTCAGCAAGCAAAAAAGTTTTACTGAATTGTCAACTATTATTTCCACAATTCTCTATGCTTCTGCTTTGGTTTCATATGTACAATATGTCTGATGTAGTATCTTTCAAAATTCAAAATGTATTTCTTAGAAAAAAAAGAGACTACTAGAGAATGACGTTTGCGATATATATATACAATGGTTTTTAGAAAATCAAACAGCTATATTTTTCTCATAAATGTTGGAAGAGATAGGAGTAATACCCCAAGACATTTAATAATAGATATTTTATAATATATACATCACAATGCTTCTTCTCAACTCTGTAAATACAAAAAAAAAATCCTTATTGAAATGGTTAAACGTCTATCAGGAACCAGAACATCCATTGCTGACTTTACTATCTAGCTGTAATATATACATATGTGTGACAATACAAAGTCATTCTTTCATGACGCATATTCTAGCATTATTCATGACATTCAGACAAGAATATGAGGGTTTAAATAGCTATAAACATTATATTTGTAATACAAAGATATCTACTTGAATTTCCATTTCTCAGTATGTCTAAAATATGAAATATTACAACAGTTCAACCTTAAATATCACTGTTTTTCTTTGTAAATCCCTGAATGATTTATTTCATTTTCCCTGTAAAAAAATGTTATGCATTCAGTTTTTCAAAATGGTAAAGGTAAAAATGATAAATGTTATGATATTATTCAATACCATATTATACTTATATTCCTTTGCTGCATTTACATGAGTAATACCCAAATATAATTCTCAACATTGCATTCCTCCTGTTACAATAATATATGATCACCTAAATTTCTCTTTTTAGTCTATACTTAATTTTAAGGTTTTTTGTGTCTTGTCAAAACCACTATCACAGAATTTGAGGACATGTATTTATAACATGGGCTCCACCTCAATATTAAAAAGTAAATTTTTATTTTGTATTTTTATCATTCTAGCATTTAAAATAAAACTTCTCAACTCTTTTTTGAAAAAGAAAAGCAAGCTTATTAAAGCATCAATGCAATTTTAGTAAAGTCAATTTTACTTTAAAAATATGCCTGCTTTATTCTGATAATAATGAATCAATATTCAAAAATTCATAGATTTTAATTTTTTTCCTCAAGAGCTAGCATATGAATGATTACTGCGCTATATAGTAATAATGTCTTAATACAGAGATGATATTATCAATCTTTCTATTAAATAGGTTTATTTGGTCTTTTGCAAAATATAGTACAAGAAAATCTGGTCCAGAATCTGACCTCCAGAATAGGTAACAGTTGTATTTTCTTATATGACAGGGAAACCAAGCATTGTGTAAAACTCCAGGTATTTCTGCTGTTCAGGTGTTTTGTTCCATTTTAGAGCAGTCATCTGAGCCCTGAGCAGACACACAAGAAACACATGTAACCTTGCAGGATGATAAAACAAATATACAGATGAAGGCCAGAAAAGCTAGGAAATTAATCTCAAGAAGACAGATGTCAGAAGTAAAAAGGAAATTTTGTGACCATCCTGGAAAAGATAACATTTGAAATGGACCTTGAAGTATAATGTTTGACATTTGAAGAAAGAAGGAAAAGAAATAGAACATTTAAAGTAGGTAGATGGAAAGAAAATGGACAAAAAGGCTGTGAAAAGAGGTTTCATGTGACAAAAGTCAGAGATACTGAATATTTTTCATATAGATAATAGTCATCTGTATTTCTGTTGAAAAATATCTATTTACTTTTTTTTGAGACAGTTCAGGCTGGCCTGAGTTCACTACGCAGCACAGACAAACCTCAAACTTAGTAGTCCTCCTGCCTCTGCCCCCCAAATGCTGGGATTACAAGTGTGAGCCACCATGCCCAGTCCAGTCACTTCTTTTGCCCATTTTTAATTGTGTAATTTATTTGGAAGAGTTGAGTTTTATAGCTTTTTATATATTCTCATTACTATTCCTCTATCAGAAAAGTAGATGGCAAAACTTTTTCCTCATTCTGTAAATCATCCTTTCACTCTGAAAATGATTACTTTAGCTGTGCACAAGCTTTTAAATTTGGTATAGCCTCATTCGTTAATTCTTTGTGTTATTTTCTGTGCTCTTGGACTTCTACTCAGGAAGTCTTTGTCTGTGATAGCAGACTTTTGGAGATAGGAAAGGGTCTATAAGAATAGAGAAATAAAAGAGGACAAATGGACTGAAAATGTGCAAGTATCCCACGCAAATACAAATTACTCAAAGAGAACATCACTCATGTGTATTATAAATGTTCACTGAAAACAAACAAATGAACAACAACCAAAAAAACCGTGGTGATAGATAAGAGCCAGATCACTGCTTTCAAATATCAGGATTTGTTTGTTTGTTCTGAAATATACATTTATTATATTTCAATTTCACACATATGTGTTTGTATATCTCAGTATGTGTTCTGAAAAAGACAAGATGGATGATTAGTTCATGTAGAAGAAAATTTACATGTTTTGATAAAGGGAGAAGATTCCCAAAATTAAAATAAAATTCCAGAATGTGAGGCACAAATAAGCCATGGGATTCATTGTATTCTAAATTTCAGTACACAAGATAGAATGGGGGCTGGAGATTTAGCTCAGTGGTTCCAGCGCCTGCCTTGCAAGCGCAAGGTCCTGAGTTCAATCCTGCTAACCACATACAATGCTGAGCGTGGAGACGCCCACCAGCAATCAACACCACATACCACAGTGTGGGGCGTGGTGGCTCATGCCTGTCATCCCAGCACTCGGGAGGCAGAGACAGGAGGATTGCTGAGCTCCAGGCTTGCCTGGGCTACATAGTGAGCTGAGGGCCAGCCTGAACTACAAAGCGAGACCCTGTCTAAAAAAAAAAAAAAAAAAAAAAAAAAAAACAAGATAGAATGAAGCAAATATTAAGAGATAAATAGGATGGGACATCAAAGAAATGTGTTCCTACTGCACAAAGAAGGAAATGTAATAGTTTTGTGACTTGAACATTTCAATTTAAGTTTCTGCATTTATGTGAAGAAACTATTCTGTTTTTCTAAACCTAAGGTCATTATCTAGTTGTGAGGTCACTCATTTGCACCTAATCTGCAGTATGTATGGGACAGAATGAAGACCAACGGCATAAATTAGACAGAAAGCACAGAGCTAGGGAGCCCCATGCATAACAAGAACATACATGCCTTTTCCAGGGAAGAGACCTGCGCTATACTCTGACTCCAGTGATTCCCTGGTCTTGGACTGCCCGGGCTTCATATGTGTGAACACTAATTGTATGTTATGTAAAAGCCATTCAGTTAATGCTATTTCGGTTACAACAATGCAAGCAGATTAACATATCATTATTTTAACTGCAAGGTATTGCACAGTGTATATGCCAATGAATCCAGCCCTGCATCAAGTGTAGCACACCACAGCTCCTATGGGCTCCTGGTTGTGGATTGCTGCCCTTAATCATTCTGCACCCTGGTGAGTAGGAGCTATGCCATTTGCTCTTTTTATCTACACTGACTCCATCTGGAAATAAATCATCTATCCCCATAGCTTTGGAAACCACTTATATGCAAAAATTGTCAAAGTTTTCTCTCCAGCCCAGGCTTCTTTTCCCCAGATCTTTAAACCCATATGAAGAACTGTCCACTCCATCTCTCAATGAAGCTGTCCAGAAAAGAAATCTTAAGTTCAATGACACAGCTCTTTCTCTTAAACTCTACTGCCTGTCTCCTTCCCAAAGCTGCTCCTCCTGTAATTCTATACATTGAAGCATTACCAAATTTCACTTTCTCAAAGACAAAACACAAATCATTTTATTTAACTTATTTTCTATTTATATTACTCAGCTTATTATCTTGAGAACAAATATCTGTCTCTCGCAACTTAGAGGAGTACTGTATTTCTGTTCACGTGTGTGTGTGTGTATGTGTGTGTGTGTGTGTGTGTGCATGCATGTCACAATTTCAGACATTGTAGTCTGTGGATGGCTGGCTCCAAAGCACGAATAACAAAGTAGAAGGGTGTGGCAAAGCAAAACTGTTTAATTCAGGGAAGACAAGAAGCAGAGTCTGAAAACTGTATTGTAGAGGAAGGGGTGAAAAACTAGATGTGGAACCCAAGGTCGTATCATTGTAACCACCCGCCAAAGTGATTATTAATCATGTGATTACCAACTATGTTGACAAGCAAGATTAACCCAATGTACTTCTCCATTGTCTCTTAGACTGCTATACTCAAAATACATCATCATCCTAACTTCTCTTAGCATGTTCTTTTGATCATCTCATTTTTTTTTTTTTGAGACAGGGTCTCGCTTTGTAGTTGAGGCTGACTCTGAGTTCACTATGTAGCCCAGGCAAGGCTTGAACTCAGCAATCCTCCTGCCTCTGCCTCCCGAGTGCTGGGATTACAGGTTTGAACCACCAAGCCGGGCATCTGTGGTATGAGGTACTGATTGCCAGTGGGTGTACCATGCCCAGTATTGTTGTATGTGGTTATCGGGGATTGAACCAAGGACCTTGCACTTGCAAGGCAGGTGCTGGAACCACTGAGCCAAATCTCTGGCCCAACCACTTCAATGTTAACCAGCATCAGTTCTTACATGAATCATTCCAACAGCTGGTCCGTTGAGCTGTTTGCTTCTATCTTTCCCTTTTCTGCTTGTCCACAAAAGAGTGGACAAAATGATTCTACTACAGTCTGCACAGATAAAATCATTTTTCAAAGTCCAGAAATGGACCAATTTATATCAAAATAAAAGATAATGTTCTAAAAATGTATCCGATCTGACTCCCTGTAAGAGCTTTTTTTTTTTTTTTTTTTCCTACTTCACCATACGGATTAACTGGTATTGCATCTTCAACATGGCAGGTACTGACTGACCAGCTGTCAAATGAGGGATATTCTAAATAAAGGAATTAATGGAAAGAAGTATATGCTCATTATGCTGAATACTCTACAGAAACATAAACTGAACAAATGAAAGCAAATAAATCTTCAAGCTCTCTGGAAATCCTGGTGGATAATAACCATAGGTATTACACTAAAAATATCACTTTTATAGTGATATTTACTGTGACACCAGTCATAAAATGCACATTTCTTGGAAGACATCAAGTAAATTTAATTTATTTCTATGTTAAATGGTTTCTCACTCAATCCCTTTGTTTTCAAAAACTTAAATATCAATAAATGTATTTCCTTATGGATATTATTTCTAACATTTAAATGTCTGACCTCTAAAACAGCAGGAATTGATTAACATTTAACAACATGGAAATGTGAAGAAATTAATTATTGCACCTCATAACTCAGAGCTTATGGCTCTGTTTTAATATACCATATAATGGTTTAGACTTCAGATAATCTTTTTTTTTAATTAACGTTTTTACATACTTGGTCTTCAAATAAGGGGAATTCAACACTGTACAAAGACCGAGTGACCAATGGATTGAATGCAAATAATCAGAAAAGGCTATAAAACCTTTACTTAGCCTCTGTCAGATATCAACAATATGAAAGAACTTGGGATTGAGGGAGAAAATGAAACACCATAATATAAAATTTTAAACAATGCTGTCAGGATGATTCTAATTTATAAGCCTCATGATAGGGCCACTCTGTTGAAACTTATGCAATAATTTCTCTGTACTCATAGTCAAATCTTTATTACGTCTTATGAAACTGCATAATAGACTTGTCCTACCTGATATAATTTCAACAAATTTCCTGCTTTTCTTTTCCCATTAACCCTTTTGTTTTCCTATAGCATTGCCCAGATTAGTACCCTTGTTGATGTGATTTCACTTTTGCAGTACTTTTCTCCTAGATATTTGCATGATATTCCAATTCCCTACTTCAACACACATGCCACCTTCTTAATAAGCCCAGGAATTTATACAGTACACACATAAACACATATTTGACTGGCCAGATTTACACTTGATAATAAAATCACTACATAAATATCTTTGGTAGTGAAGAAAACAAAAATGTCTATAATCACTGTTATTACAAATTATCGCAAAAATGTTAGCAAATTCAGTTGTATACATCTATGCACACAGGTACATCCATCTGTACTGTATTACTGCTATTAGAAGATGTGTTTTACTTTTTTAATTCCAAAGTTTCATTCAAAGACTTCTAGAAAGTTCAACTTTTAAAATTTAAATCAATACATATCAACACTTTTTTTTAACATAATGCTAACAATTTTAGGAATTCTTTTTTTTTTTTTTTTTTTTTGAGATAGGGTCTTGCTTTGTACTTCATGGTGGCCTTGGACTCACTGTGTAGCTCAGGCAAGCCTCAACCTCAGAGCAATCTTCATGTCTCTGCTTCCCAAGTGCTGGGATTGTAGGCGTGAGTCACCATGCCTGGCCAGGAACTCATAATTAATGCTAAGAAGTACACTTATTACACTACACTTTTAAAGGCATACTTCATTACATATTACAGTACACTTTTAAAAGTACTTTAAAGGTACACTTTTAAAAAGAACAAGATTTATACTGAGAAAAACAGAATGTTCCAATAAAGAACATTAAAAAAGGAGACACTAAGCGAACACTACAAAATAGTCAGTTTTTAGTAAAAATTAGCCATAAAATTTTAACATTTCTCTCAAAATCTAATTCACAAAATAATTCTACATTTAAAAAGGGAACATATTTAAGGATTTATATTAAATATGTAAAACTAACTTCAATGATTATGTACCTTCCATAACAAATACAACATTAATAACTTTGCAATACCAAAGTTTTAATTTTAATTCTGAAAATTAATTAATTTCTTACCCATACTTACCAACTTTCTACATTGTTAATTGGAGTATTCAAACTGAATATTATCTATAAAACTACCTACATTTTTTTCTATTCGGTTTTAACACTTCAATTCTTTCTTTCTCAAAATCAAGACCATTCCAGGCCGGAGATTTAGTTCAGTGGTTCTGGCACCTACCTAGCAAGTGCAAGATCCCTGGTTCAATCCCTGGTAACCACATCCAACAATACTGGGTGTGGTGGCTCGTGCCTATAAGCAGTGAGTACCACATACCACAGTACCAGACGTGGTGTCTCATGCCTATAATCCTAGCACTCGGGGGGCAGAGGCAGAAGGACTTCTGAGTTTAAGGCTTCCCTGGGCTACATAGTGAGCTCAGAGCCAGCCTGAACTATAAACCAAGACCCTGTCTCGAACAAACAAACAAAAAAGACTGTTTAAATACTTTTTTTTTTTTTGAGACAGGGTCTCACTTTGTAGTTCAGGCTGGCCCTGAGCTCACTATGTAGCCCAGGCAAGCCTTGAACTCTCAAGACTTTTAATGGTAAAAGCAGATAGCACATACCTTTTTGCTAAATTATGAAAATACTTTTCATGATTCTCCATTATTAACTAACACTGAAAAATGGCTTGCTTAGTGTTAAAAAAAAAAAAAAGCAATCCATTTCTTTTTTTGTTTGTTTTGTTTTGTTTTTTTTGAGACAGTGTCTCGCTTTGTAGTTCAGGCTGGCCCTGAACTCACTATGTAGCCCAGGCAAGCTTCGAACTCAGCAATCCTCCTGTCTCTGCCTCCTGAGTTTTGAGATTACAGGAGCAAGCCACCACACCCAGCACTGTGGTATGTGGTACTGATTACTGGTGGGCGTGAGTCACCACTCCCAGCACTGTATGTGGTGACTGGGGATCAAACTCAGTACCTTGCACTTGAGAGGCAGGCGCTGGAACCACTGAGCTAAAACTCCAGCCCAGCAATCCATTTCTTTGTACTTGCTATAATGGTAGTATTTGTTTTGAACAGAAACATGTTGTGAATTTTGTTGAACACATTTTAAGCATGTATAAAAAACACAGCTAAAACCACTCTTGCTCACCATTTTTTATGCTGTTTCCTAATGCTTACCTTCCTGGAAATCTCCCCCACTGATCACTCCATATAATTCTTTCAGTGACACTTTATTTTAATTAAAAGGTTTAAAAGTAGTTTGCAATGCATCCTAAAGAAAGAAGTACTTTTCAGATAGCATAAACTTTATAAATGTTTACAAAAGAGGCTGTTGAGTACTTTATGTTTTCACAATTTTTCTTTTTCCCTAATACCTCTTTAGGATTTAATTCCATTTCAATTTTTCTATTCTTGATATATATTCTAAAAATTACTATTTTCTCTAGATTTTTGAATTCATGTATGAGGAGTAAAACTGACATATTTCTAAATTTCCCCTATAAAGATTACTTCCAAAATATCATGAGTTTTTATTTTTGTTTTCTCTAATTTTACATTAGCAAGTAACCATTTATGTTTTTGAATTACTAGTTCTTCAATTATTTAATTGACTGAATTTTGGCAAACATTAATTTCTCTTTATTTTCACTAAATTCGAACTTTCACTGTCATTAATTTCCTTACACTTGATAGGTTTACACTTAAAGGGACCGGGAGAGCCTTTTATTCCCAACTGTGGCTTTTAGAAGGGGATGAGCTCACTATTTTCTTCAGTGGAAGTGGCTACAGATGAGTTACAAGGGGCTGTACTGTTCAGAGGAGTCCGAGTCAGAAGCGGGTGGTCTCCTGTGTTCTTATCCCCAGCACCTCCTTTCCCCTCTCCTTCTTGGCAGCCATAATGCAAATTTCTGTCACCCAAGAAGAAACAAAAGATTCAGCAAAGATATACCAGAGTTCTCAGAGTAGCAAATAATGAAAACCAAATTAAACAAACACAACAAACCATCACCAGCTCAGAGGATTTTGGCCCACCGCCCGGTCTCCACTCCACCCCAGAGCTGCATCTATAGGACTCAGGTTGCAGACCCCAGGTGCCATTACCAGGACTGAGGACTGCGGCCCTCCTGCTGGTCCCCACCCCACCCTGGAGCCACACTGAGAGGACTCAGATCACAGACTCTGGGTGCCATTCCCAGCTTGGAGGACTTCAGTCTGCCAGCTGGCCCCCACTCCACTCCAGAGCTGCATTGTGACCACACAGGCCTGAGAAGAGCTCAGAGCCATTTCCTGCATCCATCCACACTGCAGCCACACTGCAGAAACACCAGGCAAGATTTAAAAAAAAAAAAAAAAAAAAAACAATGGAATCTAGCTTCTGTTCTGCCATCTACTCCTAGATCCCTCTATTCACCACTTGTCTCCATACCCTTTCTTACCTTCCTGTCAGAATCAATACCCAGATGTAAAAGACTCTTGGGCTGCCCTATCTCTTCTCCTCTACTATTACAAAAAGGTGTGCAAAGTCTCCAGGGGTCTCACAGCACAGAGTTGGCACTGTTTTATATATCCCCTTTTATCCTCTGTTACCCACTGGCATATATGAGGCTCTCAAGTCTAGGTGATCTTTATAAATCCACTAAGCCTATTTCATCCTCTTTCTGTCTCCCTACTTCCCTGATTTCCCAGTGACCTTTTATCTTCAAAGAGTTCTGGGGTAAATTTATGATCTACATGTTGTATACACATTGCTGATTAATTCTAAATTTTGGCACATGTACATACAGGTAACGCATGAGCTCAAAGTCTTCAGAATAGAAATTAACAAAACTTTTCATTTTATTTACTGTGTTTAATACTGATATTGGCACTGACTGTATTATGGTAACAAATATGATATGAATGTTCTGTTCAAATAACTCCCATGATGTATCAGAACTGAGAACTCTCAAGGGTCTTCACAGATTCAAGGAGGACAACCCAGGAATGTGTAACTTCCACAGGGCCCCAGATAACAGAAAGAAAGAGACCTGCAAAAAAAACACTGCCATGTCATTAGGCAAGGAATTAAACAAATAGCATTAGTAACAACAAAAAAGTATAAATGAGAAAGTGTTCAAAAAATCAAGCACAAAGATCACAAGCACAGGGAAATTCAGAGAAAAGAGAAATAGAGCAAACTGAAACTCAAACACCAGGACTCTTGCAGATGGTAACTAAAGCAAATCTAGTAAAATGGAAATCAGAACTCATCTCTGAGATCAAAACAGAGATACTGTCCACAGTGAAGGTCATCGTTAAAGAAGAGATGAGTGAGATGATAGAATCCAAGATAGCAGAAGCAATGGAACCTTTTAAACAGCTTCAAGCAGAGCTCCAGGTGATGATGAAGGAGAATGAAAGCTTGCGAAGTAGGATGAATGAAGCAGAGAACCGAATCTCAGACCTAGAGGATAGCATGCCAACTAATGAGCAGGAAAGACATAATCTATGGTAAAGGGCAAGTGACCATGAGAAATCAATCCAACAGCTTCTAGATGACTCAAAGAAAATTAACATAAAACTGATTCGAGTCCCTGAGGAAGCAGGAGACAATGCAAAAGACAAAAAAAAAAAAAAAAAAAAAAAAAAAAAAAAAAAAAAAAAAAAAAAAAAAAAAAAAAAAAAAAAAAAAAAAAAAAAAAAAAAAAAAAAAAAAAAAAAAAAAAAAAAAAAAAAAAAAAAAAAAAAAAAAAAAAAAAAAAAAAAAAAAAAAAAAAAAAAAAAAAAAAAAACAAAAAAACCTGTTGTCAGAGATAACAGCAGAAAACTTGACAGGAAAAGAACTGGACATGCAGATAAAAGAGGCCTATAGGACTCCAAAACCCCATGACATAAAAGTATCTACACCTAGACATACAATTATCGACATTCCAGATAGACAATACAAGAATGAAATATTTGAGAAATACTTGAGAAATGAAATACTGAGAGAAAGGAAGAAAATCACCTACAAAGGGAAGCCCATTATTATCACAGCAGATTT
>PVIC010009962.1:0-44402 GCA_004025085.1 Thryonomys swinderianus
GCATTTTATCTCATCAAATAATTGTACCAAAATATGTATATGTGTGATATAGATATATAATAATGTAAAATATAATATATAAAATATATATAGTAATGTAAAAATGTAATTTGCAGTATGGGAATGGAGCCTGGGGTATTCTACCACTGAGCTACATCCTCCTCTTTTTTTGTTTGTGTACAGGGGATTGAACTCATGACCTTGTGTTTGCAAGACAGTCAGTGGCACCATTGAACCAAATCCATGGCCTTACATCCTGCTCTTTTTAAGATAGGATCTAATTCTAAGTTGTACAAGATGGCCTTGAACTTGATCCTCCTTCCTCAGCCTCCCATGTAACTAGGATTATAGATGTGTACCAGTACACCTGTCTGTACCACGATTTTTACTTATATAGACCTATATTGACAAATATTTAGTCACAGAACAGGTTTTTACCACTTAAGATACACTGTTCTGGCTTTTAGGAAGCAAGGTAAACAGAACAAAAAATATGTAAAATCATACACTTTAGCAAAAGACTGGCTCAGTAAGTATACATACTGATAAGAAGGATCTGGCATGCTTTTAGAAAAGTACAACAAATATCTTAGCAAAATCTAAATTTTTTAAGAGAGAAAAATTTTGTCTTAAAAAACAAGTTCAAAATATATCCAGAATATGAAAGCGAAATATTTTTGAACTTCTGAATTACTGGGTCTTTATGATTTTTTGGTATAATTTAAATCCTATAAAAATATTAAAATTATCTTTAGCTGATTGTGGTTGTTCGTGCCTTTAATCCCAGCACTTGGGAGGCAGAGGCAGGAGGATTGCTGAGTTCAAGGCTTGCCTGGACTACATAGTAAGCTCAGGGCTAGCCTGAACTGCAAAGTGCGACCCTGTCTCAAAAAAAAAAAAAAAACATATATATATATATATATATATATATATATATTTAAATTTTAATTTATTGGTACTTTAATTTATTGCCATATATATATAAAAGTTATCTGTAAGTTGGGGTCAAGACCTTTTATATAGTTAGGACCTAGCAAGTTAGTTTGACATCCTGAGGAAACAACTGTTTCCTGAATCTGTTGACCAAGAACAAAAATGATAATACCCTCCTAATGTTATGAAAGTGAATTTTGTTTGAGGCCTCATCTTTTTAGAATGACCCAGTGACTTTTATTTCTGTTTAAATATCTTAGGTGTTCAATGAACGTTGCCGAATTCACTTCAAGCCTCCAAAGAATGAGTAAAGAGAGATATACTGTGTTAAAGGCCCGGGTCATCTCATCAGAGCTAAGCATGACAGACATCAACAGGGTGGGCTTCCCTAAGGTGATATCTGAGCCAGCAGTCCAAGACCTTTCGTTGATTTCAGCTGCACTTAGCCAGGACCTCATGTCTAAGTAATTCTGATAATTATGAAATAATCAAACTGCTATTTTATACTGATTCTGTCAAAAACCATTTTATAACTATTAAAATAATTTTCTGACTCAGTGTATATTTTTATTTGGTGGTTGTCCAAATTGAGACCATAACTTCAAATAAGAGTTTGTACATAATGTTAATATCTGATTGTACTTTTTCTTTTTTTGAGTCAGGATCTTGCTTTGTAGTTTAGGCTGGCCCTGAGCTCATTATGTAGCCCAGGCAAGCCTCAAATTCAGCAATCCTCCTGCCTCTGCCTCCCAGGTGCTGGTTTATAGGTCTGAGCCCCTATGCCTGGCATCTGATTATATGTTTATTATACTATCTTGATTTTTACAAATTTACTACTATGTATATGAACCTGTTTGGTCACAGATGAGTTTACCATATTTATCATTGTGGGTTTATTATGAAAAGGCAGCATTGTAAGCTGGACACTCTTAGGAATTTATCTTATTTTCAAATGTAAAAATTAATTTTGAGTGGCATTTTTTTTCTAAACAGTTTTTTCATGGACATGAAAGAAAAGCAATAGAACAGATTCAGAAAAGGAAGATGCCATGGAGTTCTTGCATAATAGTAAGTGAATTAGTAAAAAGTCCTACTAAAATTGCCAAATTTGGTCTTTTCTTTATTGGTACATTTTATTGGTACATTATATATACATATCACAATTACACTCCACATTGAGAATTTGTACCAGTATGTGACAACTTAATTCACATCCCCCCCACGTACTTCCTCCCCCCACCCCATATACACAGTTTCCTTTTTTTAACCCAATTTTTTTCTTTCTTGATTATTTACCACTAAGCCCCATTCCCCTTTGAATATTTACTATTTCACAATATCAATCATGCATTCTAGAACATATTTATAACTTCAGTTTCTCATATCAGAGAAAATGTACAATATTTGTGCCTGTGACTTATTTATTTCAGTTACGAGTATGTCCTGAAGGTACGTCCATTTGAATATAAATGATTCAATCTCATCATTCTTTATAGCAGAGTAATACTCCATTTTATGAAAAAACCACATCTTCTTTGAAGAAAACAGCTTTCTTTTAAGAAAACAGCTTTTCTGTTATATTAACTTTTTTTCCACATATTTATTGGTACATTTTATATACACCTCACAATCACAGGCAACATTGGGGAATTTGTACCAGTATATGACACAAGTTAATTCTTATTTTTAACCCACATCCCTACCCACCTATATTAACTTTTTATTGCTGCTTTAACAAATTACCAGAGCCTTTGCAGTTTGTTGTCTCATAATTCTGTAGGTCAGTAACCTGTACAAGCTTGTTAAGAGTGGGTTCTTAGCAAAAGAAGAGTGATATATCAGGTATCTTTTAAAATTATAATGGTATGAGAACAGAGTAGCAGGAGAAATTTCAGAAAATTCACAAATACAGTGATACTTTAATTCATGAACTTAATTCCATGATTCTCTTCCCAAACCAAATTGGACAAGAACCAAATAAAATTTCTCCATAAGGTCAGATTAAATCTAGCCATTGGATTTGATTTTCTTTTCTTTTTTTTTTTTTTGCTTTTTTGAGACAGGGTCTCGCTTTATAGTTCAGACTGGCCCTGAGCTCACTATGGTGCCCAAGCAAGCTGCCGTGAATTCAGCAATCCTCTTGTCTCTGCCTCCCCAGTGCTGGAATGACTGGCGTGAGCCACCACTCCCAGCATTGTGGTATGCAGTGTTGATTGTTGGTGGGTGTGTCTCCACGCCCAGCATTATATGTGGTTACCGGGGATTGAACTCAGGACCTTGCGCTTGTGAGGCAGGCGCCGGAACCACTGAGCTAAGCCTCCGGCCCAGATTTGATTTGATTTTCATTCAACTTGATTTTGATTCAATTCTTGTACAATTCAATTTGCCTCCAGAATCATGGAAAAAAGTTCGTGAACCAAGGTAACTATATATGGCAACTAAGCCAATTCCTCTTGATCAACCAGTCAGTCAATGAAGAAGTTAAAAGGGGAATTAGAACATATTTTGAAACAAACAAAAATGAAAAACCAACCTTCTTGGGATACAGCAAGAGCATTTTTTAGAGTGAAGTTTGTAACA
The DNA here is from genome assembly GCA_004025085.1 of Thryonomys swinderianus. Classification (NCBI taxonomy): domain Eukaryota; kingdom Metazoa; phylum Chordata; class Mammalia; order Rodentia; family Thryonomyidae; genus Thryonomys; species Thryonomys swinderianus. The sequence continues at coordinate 3,514 of PVIC010009962.1, forward strand.
GTGTACCTCATATCTGCAAAAAGATGACAAGTATACAGTGTGACTCAAGAAGATGCTAAGCCCAATGTTAGCTGGAAAGATACTATAAAGAAGCAGAAATATTTGTAATAGAAACTAGAAAAACAAAAGATAGCAAAACTGAGTTGGTTATAAAGAGATTAAATAATTGACAAATTATTTGGTAGTGTGTTGGCCTGAAAATATGACCTAATTGGTAAATAAATGCTGGTCATTACCATAGTGATATCTAGTGTAATGCCAGAAGATTCTATCTCATTATTCTGCTCAGTGGATACTCTGTGATTGGGGCTGGTTATCAAGGCTGATTATTTTCCAGTTAAGTCTTATTTTTAGGGAAACATGGTAGATTCATCAAGAAAAGATTGAAATAAGTATTCATAAATGAAAGCGGAGACAATGCAACTGACACCACAGAAATACAAAATTATAAAATATGCAATTTTTATATGCCAAAAAATAAAAATGATAACTTAGAACAGGAATCCCCAACCACAAGGCTACAACCTATTAGCAATTGGGGTACAAAAGTGGTGAGCAGTGGGCAAATGAGCAAAGCTTCATCTGTGTTTACAGATACTCCCTATCATTCACTGCTGTCTCTTGTCAGATCAGTGGGGGCCTTAAATTTTCATAGCACAAACACTACTGTGAGCCATGCATGTGAGAGATTTAGATTGTGCACGTCTTAGGAAAATTTAATGCCTGATGATCTGAGGTAATGCTGAGGCAGTGATGATAGCACTGGGGGGTCAGCTGCAAGTATGGACAAACATTGGCAGAGGTCTGGCTGCACAGAGACCATAATGGATTCCTTATAGGGCTATAATCTACAGCTTTCCAATGAGTGGCAAGTGGTCAACTGCACCTGGTGACAGGCTTTATTGTGGTAAGTGAGTATATATACCTAATTGTAGAGCTGTAGCTGGTAAGAAGCTTTAAGTCAGAATCCAACACTTTAGTCCACACGTGGTCTGCCCATAATTTCCTTTACCACTTCCAACACTACACATTTGTCTCAGGCACAGTTTTGGTAGGGTCACCAGCCAATACTAGCCAAAGTGAGTCATACATAGTTGTCTTCATAGGTCGTTGTTGCCCATGGGGTCAGGCTGGGCTTGAACTTGTAGTAATGCCCCTGTGTCAGCTTCCTGAGTGCTAGGATTACAGGTGTGTGCCACCACTCCCAGGTCAATTATTTAAATACAGGATTGCATATTTCTTCCGTTATTTATTTATTTTGCTGTACCAGGGATTGAACTCGGGCCCTTCTGCTTCCAAGGTAGGCATGGTACCACTTGAGCTAAATCCCTGACCCTCTTATGTTAGTTTTTTTCTTTTCTTTTTTTTTTTGAGACAGGGTCTCGCTTTGTAGTTCAGGCTGACTCTGAGCTCATTATGTAGCCTAGGCAAGCTTTGAACTTAGCAATCCTCCTGTCTCTGCCTCCCGAGTGCTGGGATTACAGGCGTGTGCCACCACGCCCGGCACTGTGGTATTGTGGTATTGATTGTTGGTGGGCATGAGTCTCCATGCCCAGCATTGTATGTGGTTACCAGGGATCGAACTCAGGACCTTGCATTTGCGAGGTAGGCACTGGAACCACTGAGCTAACCCTGCAGCCCTTCTGTTAGTTTTTTCAAGATAACATACGTACTTAAATGATAACTTAATCAAATTATTCAATACAAGAATGAATTGGTCATAAATAAATGCATTGTCTATGTGATGCTTGGGATAAACTCTTAAGTGATTAAAAAGTGGGAAAGACCCATTGCTAATACAGCAGGAATCTTAAGACTGTCAATAAAAGGAAGGTTAGGCAGAACTATTGAAATCTTTGAGTGATTACATATGAGGAATATTAAATTGATCACACAGTTGCTGTGATCAGCTTTTGGTTTCAACACTCAGGTCAAGAGGCTACTTCTGAATGTAAATCTGTACTCCAGAAAAATGCTGGATGGCTGAAACAAATCTCTCGAACTTAACAATTTATAGGATGTCACTAAAATTGTCAGCTATTTTAAGTGCAAGCCATTAACTCATCTGTCAGCACAGCTCTGTGGGGAGATGGGTGCAGAGCACATGACCCTCTCATACACAGAAATGAGATGGTTTCCTAAAAGTGGAACTCTGGTTACAGTTTTAGAGTTACAAGAAGCCACTCAAGATTTCTTTGAGAAAAACAGTGCCAGAAGTAAGTTTCAGTGACACAAGGTTGTGTCACAAAACTTGCTTACTTGTGCTACATATTCAGCCTACTCAGTGAATTCAGTGTACCACTTCAGGAGAGAATGACAACTGTGTTCAAGCTGGCAGATAAAGTGACTGCATTCAAAGCTGCTTTGTATGGGCAACAAGTGAACACTGGGATTTTAGACAGGTTCCAAACATTAGCAGACTTTGAAGCAGACAGGGCTATAGCCTTCTTTCCCCAGCAGTTACATGATGGTATGTCTTGACTTTCAAAAGAGATTATTACTTCCCAATCCAAAAGACCCCAGTTCACTGATTGCTGTGGCATAGTTCTAGCTAGGATTAAAGGTATGAGTGGTACATTCCTCCTAGCGCAAGTAACCTAGATGAAGTATAAGAGACAGGACTGGGAATTTAGCTCAGTGATTCAGGCACCTGCCTCACAGTGCTAGGTCCTGAGTTTGATCACTGATCTCACCCAAAAATACATATATGTGTATACACAATATATATACATATATACACATACACACATATATGGACAGAAGGCTAACATACTCTTATCTGCCTGCTTACCATGAACTTTCTCTGTAATGCCCTTCTGCCGTGCTACCCTGCCATGGAGCCAGCCAGCCAATTATCAACCAAAACCTCTACAAATTGTTAAGCCAAAATAAACATTTCCTCCTTTAACTTTGGGTGTTGGGTATTTTGTGTCAGCAATGAGAAAAGTAGCTAAGACAACCCCCAAACTGAGAAAGGATCCAAGACTCATTTGTGAGTAATCCAGGTGAATCAATTTTGACCATACTAGAAGATACTTGAGATAGCAAATGACAGCAGGCTTAAAAGTATGTTTGAAACAACTTCAGCTCTCCATATGTTCTGAATTAAAGTCAAAGAGGAATGTCCTAAGATTGCCACAAAAGCACTGAGAAGCCTGGCTGCATTTCAAACATCCTATGTCTGTGAGGTAGGGTTTTCTGCAGTAACAGAAGCAACACACCTCAGGTGTTTGTTGTCTCCCATTCCCCCAGTGAGATTGTCTAGTTGTAGAAAGCAAGCTCAGTTCTCACTGATTCTGCTATGGTGAGTTAATTGTTTCATTATATAATGTAATAATAATAATAGGACCAGAGTGAATGATAAATGTAATGCACTTGAATAACCTGCAACCACACCCATTGCCCCACCACCTCCCCACTCCGCTGCTCCTCCTTTGAAAAACCGTCTTCTACAAAATTGGTCTTTATTACCAAAATTGTTGGGAATTTCTGATCTAGAAGAAAAGGACACCGTCTTAGACACATTCAGTGTACAATGACTGAAGCATGAAGAAACAGAAAACCTGGACAGATTATTAGTAGAAGACTGAGGAACTAGAAGCAGTCCCAAAAAGTCTCCCATGAAAGAAAGGCCAAAGACCTGGCAGTATCACTGGTAAATTATGCCAAAGAATTAAATACCTAGGGACCAGGGATTTAGCTCAAGAGGTACCGTGCCTACCTTGGAAGCACAAGAGCCTGGGTATGATCCCTGGTACCATTAAAAAAAAAAAAAAAGAATTAAATACCTAATCCCATTCACTACAAACTGAAAATAAAAAATGGCAAAGGGGTTACTTCCAGACTTGTTTTTCTTTATTAAATTCAGCCAGTATTTCTGGATGTCAAAGACAAAAATATGACAAAAAAAACAAAGGAAAGAAAAACATCAATATCATCAGTAACCACTGATGCAAAAATCCTCAAAATACAAATAAACCAAATTTAATAGCATGTTAAAGAATCATCCAGGGCTGGATGCACAATTGGCACAATTGGTTCCTGGCCCTTTGGGAGCAGGAACCAGCCCATGAGATCCAGGCAGCCGGGTTGAGCTGTTCCCTGAAGTGGTGGCTCTGAGCCCCTTTGCCTGGTTCCATTCTGGCCTTGATCTTGGGTCTGCAGTCCCCTACTCTAGAGCAGGCCAAGCTGGTTGGCAGCCAATGGTGCTTTCCACCTCCAAAGTGAATTTCTCAGAGCACAAAACAGAAATACAGTCATTGTCAGAGGTGAAGACACTTAGAAGTTGTTCTCAATCAGAGTGAAGCTTGGACTTTAGAAAACCAGTTCAATATCACCCCTTGGAGTGTGTCTGAAGCTCTTAAAAGGTGAAGATAAAATTCAGGAGGAGGAAAAGCAAATTCTTAATAGCAAACTAGTGGAACAGTAAGGGTCTTCTGTGAAATTTACACCTGATCATATCACGTAACCATAGGGGACAAGACCAATAAGCTATATGTAGCCTGAAGCTTTCTTGCACAGCTTAGTACTATCTGGCTTGATGTGAAGAGGTACCTGCTATACACTTTTGCAACTGGTTTGATACTATTTGAGCTCCAGCATTGCATTCTGTGAACACTTAACCATTTCCCCAGGTCCACTTGATGGAACTTGAAAGACTTTCAAATTTCCTGGTAGCTACAGTATAGCATTTTCCTTTTTCTTGCATTGTATTCCTTTTAAAAAATTTATTTTTGCCATTGTATATTTTCAGTACATAATGATTATGTTCATTATGGGGAGTCAGTGCATGATACATCTTAATTATTTTTGTGTCCCCCTTAGTTCTTTTTCCCCCTTTCCATCTGCAAAAGACCTATCTCCCTGTTTCCTATTATCTATCTTTTATTTTGCTTTAATTTGGGTTTCTCAAGCCATGAAATGTTTATGCCCATTTCACTTAACTTTATGGTCTCCATTTTTTTCATCTGACTCAAATTTATCCTTCTTTAGTGTAGAGTAGTATTCCATTAATCTATTGGTAGATATCTAGGATGCTTCCACACAGGCATATCTTTCTTTTTTGCTCATCCAACAACAGTTGTGTTCTTCCCTGATAGATTTTTCTAGATAAAATACCAGAAGCAGCAGTTTAGCAAAATATGCCGTTAGTGGCACTCAGTGAAGTTTTTCCAAGAGTATGTCTGTAAGACATGTATGTATGTGAGTATATGTGTTTGTGTACATTTTAAGTTACTTGTATCGTGCATTTTTAAATATTGGGGATTCTGGCTATGTATATGATACACAGCAATTATGGTTAAAAACATTTGTCTGGGCTACAGGAGATCATGATGTTTTATGACTGTGTAAGTTGTGTAAGTTATTGTTAGTGTAGGTATTATTATTATTAAGTACAGAAATTACTTCCAGGCACAGAATGTAAATTATGTCAGGATGGGTATTAGATATAATTATGAGGATATAGCAAAGGTCTGTGATCCCAGATCTATAAATATGTGGTGAGAAATTAGAACACACTGGAGACAGGCCATGGACATGTGGACTCTGTCTAATCATGTCAGCAAAACACTAACTCCAGGTCTTAAAATATCCCATGGAGTTGGTGTTCACTCATTCACACAGAGAGTACCCTGAACACTGACACTCTAAAGCAAAAAGGTTTTCCATGGAGCAGCAACATCAAGATTTACTTGGGAGCAGAACACAGATGAGCACATGATGGTGCCTGGCTCAGTAGCACAACTACTTGGATGCAGCCCCTTCTTCTTGTATCAGTGATCAGAAGTGGAATTTGATCTTGTGATCTGGTTCCCCCAAACTCTTCTGAGGTGTTCATGTTTGGTTGCTTGGGCTTTGTTTTAACAAGCTGCTGCCTGAAGTAGGTCATGGGTATCTCTTCATCTTATTTCCAAGGCTGCAGAGCAGACAGCAGCCTTTGTTTTGGGGACATAGCTGTACATACACATTTATTTTTTACTGAGATTTATTCAAGAACATGTCTTTTTTTAAAAAATTGAATTCTTTATTGGTACATTTTATATACATCTCACAATCACACATAACATTGGGGAATTTGTACCAGTATATGACACAAATTAATTCTCATTTTTACCCACATCCCTACCTCCCCACACCTCCCCACCCCCTATATACATGCTCTTTTATTTTATTTCAGAATCATATTTATTCCTTCCCCTCATTACATTCCCACACCAAATTTCCTTTGGAAATTTCCGATTCTACAGAAACTGTCATACTTTCTAGAAGTCATTTACATCTACAGGTGCTCATATCAAAGAGAAGACCTAGTATTTGCCTATCTGTGATCTATTTATTTCACTTGTTAGTGTGTCCTCCAGGTGTATCCATTTGCACATAAATGAATGAATCTTGTCATTCTTTATGGCAGAATAATACTCCATTTTATTAAAAAAAACACATCTTCTTTAGTCTCCAGTTGATGGGCATTTGGGTTGTTTTCAAGATTGAGCTATCAGGAACTGAGCTGCTATGAACAAGAGTGTACATCTGTCTTTCCAATGTGGTTTTTTAAATTCTTTTTTTTTTTTGCTTTTTGGAGACAGGGTCTCGCTTTGTAGTTCAGGCTGGCCCTGAGCTCACTATGGTGCCCAGGCAAGCCGCCGTGAACTCAGCAATCCTCCTGTCTCTGCCTCCCGAGTGCTGGGATTACAGGCGTGAGCCACCACTTCTGGCATTGTGGTATGCGGTGTTGGTTGTTGGTGGGCGTGTCTCCACGCCCAGCATTATATGTGGCTACCGGGGATCGAACACAGGTCCTTGCGTTTGCGAGGCAGGCGCCAGAACCACTGAGCTAACCCTCCGGCCCTTTTAAATTCTTTTGGGTATATTCCTAGCAGGGGGATAGCAGGGTCAAATGGGACCTCTAGTCCTAGTTTTCTGAGAAATCACACAGATCTCCACAATGGTTGCACAAGTCTGCAATCCCACCAACAGTGGAGAAGGGTTCCTTTCTCCCCACAGCCTCGCCAGCATTTACTGTTGGTTGATTTTGTAATAGCAGCTATTCTTTGTGGAATGAGATGGAATCTCAGTGTTGTTTTCATTTGCATCTCTCGAATGACCAGTGATGTTAAACATTTCTTTATATGCTTCTTAGCTTCTTTGACTTCTGTCTCTGAGAAGTGTCTGTTCATTTCAGATGTCCATTTTTGAATTGGGTCTTTAAACTTGAGGAAGCTGATCTGTTTAAGTTCTTTATATATTGTAGATAATAGCCCTTTGTCTGATAAATAGCTAGTAAAGATTTTATCCCATGTTGTTGGTTTTCTTTTAGCAGTGCCAGTGACTTCTTTTGCTGTGCAGAAGCTTTTCAGTAGGATGAGATCCCACCTGTTGATTCTTTCTGCTAGTTCTTGTGCTATAGAGGTTTTATTCATAAAGTCTCTGCCTAAGCCAATGTCTCCTAGAGTTTTACCTAACCTGTTTTCTACCAGGCTTATTGTTTCTGTTTTAATGTTTAAGTCTCAAATCCATTGTGAATTTAGTTTAGTACACGGTGAAAGAGATAGGTCTAGCTTTAGTTTTTGGCAGGTTAAAGCCCAGTTTTTCCAGCACCATTTGTTAAAGAGGCTTTCTTTCGTCCATTGAAGATGTTTGGTTCCTTTGTCAAAGATAAGTTGGCTTAATGTATCCAGGGTTGTTTCTAGATCTTCTAATCTATTCCACTGGTCCTCGGGTCTGTTACTTTGCCAGTACCATGCAGTTTTTATCACAGTGACTTTATAGTAGAGTTTTACATTGGGGATTGTAATACCCCCCTGCCATGTCATGTTTGCTTAGAATTACTTTTGCTATTCTAGGTCTCTTGTGGTTCCAGATGAATTTTTGTATTATTTTCTCTAGCTCTGTGAAGTATACCATTGGAATTTCAATTGGAATTGCATTGAATCTGTATAGTAGTTGTGGGAGTAAAGACCACATCTTACAAAATACCTTGTTTCTGGAAAGTTCTATTAAAATTTTTAATTTGAATATAGTTTTTAAGTTACAGTTTATTTTGAAAAAATTCTGAGCTTAGTTCAAGTGCATGTCAGTATCTTCCAGAATAAGGTAATGCTCAGAGACAGTTGCTCTTATCAGACGGCTTAGAGAAATTTCTGCAATATTCACATTTAAAGATTCCTTATTATTCCTGCCAGGCGTAGTGGCTCATGCCTGTAATCCCAGCACTCGGGAGGCAGAGGCAGGAGGATTGCTGAGTTCGAGGCTTGCCTGGGCTACATAGTGAGCTCAGAGCCAGCCCGAACTACAAAGCGAGACCCTGTCTCAAAAAAAAAGATTTCTTATTAAAGATTCCTTAATGAAATTTATCAAAAATTGCAGTATTACCTTTAAATTAGTTTTGATACATTTTTCATATACATAAAGATCATAGTCATTACAAGGAATTAATATCTGTACATAATATGTCTTTTTTTTTTTCCCCATACCGGAGGTCGAACTTATGGCTTTGTGCTTGTGAGGCAGATGTGGTGCCACTGAGCTAAATCCCCAGGTTTACACAATATATCTTGATTCTTCTTCTTCTTCTTTTTTTTTTACGTTCACCTCTTCTCCCTTCAATCCTTCTCCCTCCTTTTCAAAAACTTTGTTTCTATTTTTCCTTCCATTCTTTTTTTCTTTTTCCCTTTTTTTTCTCTTCCCCTTTCATCGCCCCTTTCCCACTTGGACATTTTCTTCCTTCTTCCCAATAGCTATCATCTATTTTGTTCCTTATTTGTACTTTTGGTTTCTCACACAGAGAAAAATTTGATGTTTAAACATGCATGTCCAATTTATTTCACTTAAAATATGGTCTCAAGATGCATCCATTTACCTAAAAATGTCTTGTTTAATCTTATTTATGGATGAATAATACTCCATTGTTAAAGACACACACACACACATTTTCTTTATCTACTCATCTGATGGTGGGCATCTGGGTGGTTTGCAAGATGTAACTATTACAAATTATGCTGGCATAAATGTGTGCGTGCACATATTGCTGTGGTATGATGATGTTACTCCTTTGGGAAAATACCAAGAAGAACAATAGCTGAGTCAAATGAAATCTCTATTTTCAGTTTTCTGAGGAGTCTCCATACTGATCCCAAAGTGCATGGACCAGTTTACATGCCCACTGGCAATGGAGAAGGACTCCTTTTTCCCCACAGCCTCTCCAGTATTTGTTATTGGTTGATTTCTTTTTTTTTTTTTTGAGACAGGGTCTCACTTTGTAGTTCAGGCTGGCCCTGAGCTCACTATGGTGCCCAGGCAAGTCGCCGCGAACTCAGCAATCGTCCTGTCTCTGCCTCCCGAGTGCTGGGATTACAGGTGTGAGCCACCACGCCCGGCATTGTGGTATGCAGTGTTGATTGTTGGTGGGCGTGTGTCTCCACGCCCAGCATTATATGTGGTTACTGGGGATCAAACTCAGGACCATGTGCTTGCGAGGCAGGCGCCGGAACCACTGAGCTAACCCTCCAGCCCCTATTGGTTGATTTCTTGATGATAGCCACTCTTTTTGGAGTGAGATGGGATCTCAGTGTTTTAATTTGCATTTCTCAAATAGTGATATTGAGCATTTTTTCATATATTTATTTGTTCATATTCATCTGATAAGTGTTTTAATTTTGGATCTCTATTTTTGGATTGAGTGTCAATTTGAGTGACTTTTTTAGTTCTTTATATATTCTGGTTATATAAATATATATATATATATATATTCCTTTGAGGAATAGTGAGTAAAAAAAATTCGCATTCTGTGGATTGTTCTTCATTCTATTGGTAGTTTCTTTTGCTTTGCAAAAGATTTTTAACATGATAGATCCCAGTTGTTAAATTCTTTATAGTATTTCCTGTGTGATCAGGGTTTTGCTTATACCTGTGTCTTTGAGAGTTTTATCTATTTTATCTTCCAGCAGATTAAAAACTTCTATTTTAATATTTAGATTTTGATCCATTTTGATTTTAGTTTAGTGCATTGTGAGAGATATGTTTGTAGGTTTAAATCTTCTGCACATGGAAAGCCAGTTTTCCCAGTATTTATTAAAGAGGCTGTAGTTCTTTCAGTGGCTCTTTTGTCAAGGATAAGGTGGCTAAGGGTTTTGGAATTATGACTACATCTTCTGTTCCACTGATCCTTAAGCCTGATTGTTTTTTGTTTGTTTTTTGCTAGTACCATGCTATTTTTTTTTTTTTTTTTTTTTGGTGACAGGGTCACACTTTATAGTTCAGGCTGTCCCTCAGCTCACTATGTAGCCCAGGCAAGCCTCAAACTCAGCAATCCTCCTGCCTCTGCCTCCTGAGTGCTGGGATTACAGGCATGAGCCACCACGCCCAGCACTGTGGTATGTGGTATTGATGGCTGGTGGGTGTGAGTCACCACGCCCAGCACTGTATGTGGTTACCGGGAATCAAACTCAGGACCTTGCGCTTGAGAGGCAGGTGCCGGAACCACTGAGCTCAATCTCTGGCCCCATGCTATTTTTTTTTAAATCACAGTACCTTTGTAGTATAATTCCAAGTCAGGGATTATGATGCTTACTGCTTTGCCTTTGTTGCCCAGAAATGTTTTTGAAATTCTATATTGAATAGGAGTGGTGAAAGTGGGGATCCTTGTCTTGAGCCTGATTTTAAAGTGAAAGCTTTCAATTTTGTGTATTTACTATGATGTTGGCTGTTGGTTTCTCATAGATGGCTTTTATCAGATTGAGAAAAAAGCTTCTGTTCCAATTTTATGTAGAGTGTTTATCATGAATGTGTATTGAACTTTGTCAAATGTTTTTCTTGCATCTGTTGAGATGATCATGTGGTTTTGGTCCTTGGTTCTGTTAATGTTGCCTTACATTTATTGATTTCTATATGTTGGACCATCTCTGCATCCCTGGGATGACTCCTGCTTGGTCAGGTGTACAATCTTCTTGATGACTGCCTGCATTTTGTTTGCCGGTAACTTATTTTTACATCTCTTTTCTTTTCTTTTTTTTTTTTTGAGACAGGGTCTTGCTTTGTAGTTCAGGCTGGCCCTGAGCTCACTATGTAGCCCAGGCAAGCCTCGAACTCAGCAATCCTCCTGCCTCTGCCTCCCGAGTGCTGGGATGACAGGCGTGAGCCACCATGCCCAGCACTTACATCTATTTTCTTTAAGGAAATTGACCGATAGCTCTCTTTTTTGGATACTTCTCTGGTTTGATATCAGGGTAATGCCTCTTTCTGGGAATGAGTTTGGGACTGTTGATTCCTTTTCAATTTCATTAAAGAGTTTGAAGAATAGTGCTGTTACATCTCTAAATTTCTTGTAGAATTCAGCTGTGAATCTATCAGGACTTGGGCTTTTCTTTGTTAGTAGTTTTAAAACTACTTCAATAAATTGACTTATATTGGTTATTTAGAATTTTTATATCTTCTTGGTTCAACCTTGGTAATCTATATATATCAAGGAATCTGTCCATTTTTTCTGTGCTTTCCACAGAGTACAGCTTCTTGCAGTAGATATTGATGATCTTCTGGGCCTCTTCAGGATCTGTTTTCATGAATAGAATTGAGTCTTCTTTCCTGGTTTTGATAAAGTTGTCTAAGGGTTGGTCTGTTTTATTTAAGTTTTCAAAGAACCAACCCTTTGATTCATTGATTATTTGTATTATTTTCTTAGACTCAATTGCATTGATTTCTGCTGTGGTCTTACAATGTCCTCCATGGTCCAAGCTTGGGTTTAATCTACTCTTCTTTTCTAGAAGCTTGAGGTTCAAAAGTAGGTTATAAATTTCCTTCATATGACTCCTTCTATTCCATCCCATAAATTCTGGTATTTTGTTATTAGCATCACAATTTAATTGTAGAAGTTGTGTAATTTCTTCTTCAATTTCATTTGTGACCCACTGGTTGGTCAGGATGGTGTTATTGAATTCCCATATGTTTATGTACGGTTTTATTGGTTTATTTTGCCAGTGATTTTCAATTTCACTGCATTATAATCTGATAATATGTATGAGACAATTTCAGTTCTTTCTACTTTCTTAGCATGTGCTGTGGGCTAATATGTGGTATATTTTGGGGTTTTTTTTTTTTGGTTGTTGTTGTTTGTTTAGTTTTTTTGGTACTGGGATTGAACTTTGAACCTTGTGTCTGTGAGGCAGGTGCTAGAACCACTGAGCTAGATCCTGGCCTCTATTCTAGAAAATGTCCTGTGTGCAGCTGAGAAGAATGTGTATTCTGTAGCTGGAACACTGTAGATATTTACCGGAACACTTTTGATATTTACTAAGTTCATTTGTTCAAAGATTTGATTCAGCTTTGATATTTCTTTATTGATTTTTTTGTCTAGTTGATCTGTCTATTTGTAATGGTAGAGTATTGAGGGCCCCTATTACAATAATGTTACTGGTTATTTGATTTTTCAAGTCCATTAATGCTTGATTTATATAGTTGGGTGCCCTGGTATTATTCAGTGGATATATATTTATGATTATTATTTTTTCCTCTTGGATTGTCCCTTAACAAGTATGTAGTGACCTTGTCTATTCTGATCAGTGCTGGCTTAGAATCCACTTTTGTCTGAAAATAGAATAGCTACTATGGTCTTTTTTTAGGTTCATGTTGCAGGGTGTATTGTTTTCCATCCTTTGACCTTCAATCTATGTATTTCATTTAGAGTTATATGTGTTTCCTGTATGTAGCACATTGTTGGGTCTTGTTTCTTGATTCATTCTGCCAAGCTCCTTCTTTTGTTTCGTGAGTCAAGACCACTTACAATGTTGTTACAATTGGTATTTATTGACTTATTTTTGTCGTATTACTTTCCCAGTATTGTGCTTTTCCTCCTCTGTTTAATTACTTGTCTTGCCTAGTGGATTCATTCTATTGGAATTCATGGAATTGTTATCTTTTTCTAGAATACCCTTCCAGACTTTTTGGAGGGCTGGTTAGTGCTTATGTTCTTTTTTTTTTTTTGAGACAGGGTCTCGCTTTGTAGTTCAGGCTGGCTCTGAGCTCACTATGTAGCCCAGGCAAGCTGCCACGAACTCAGCAATCCTCCTGTCTCTGCCTCCCGAGTGCTGGGATTACAGGTGTGAGCCACCACGCCCGGCACTGTGGTATGTGGTATTGATTGTTGGTGGGCGTGAGTCTCCACGCCCAACATTGTATGTGGTTACCGGGGATCGAACTCAGGACCTTGCACTTGTGAGGCAGGCGCCAGAACCGCTGAGTTAAGCCTCCGGTCCTGCTTATGTTCTTTATCATGGAAGTATCTTATTTACCCATTGATTTGGAAAGATTATTTTGCTGTGTACATCAGTCTGGGCTGGAGATTATTTTCTTTTAGGGCTTGAAATACTTCACCCCAGGTTCTCTTTAACTTAAAGGTTTGGGTTGAGAAGTCTGCTGTGATTCTGATGGGCAGTTTTTAAAAAATAGGTTGTTTCTTTTCTCTAATGGCTTTTAATATTCTGTTCTTGTGTTGAATTTCTGGACTCTTAACTGCTATGTTCCTTGGTGTAGTTTTTTTTTCTGATTATGGCTAATTGGAGTTCTAAATGCCTGTATGTCTGACTATGTGTATGTCTAATTGTATGTTATCAGTATGTTTAATTGTTTTCTGTCCTTAGGGAGTTTTCTGTCATTACTTCTGTGAACAGGTTTTTTATGTCCTTGGTGCTATCTTCTGATTTTTTCATTGATTCCTATCAATTTTTTGTTATTCTTTCTTGCATTGTCTAGCACCTGTTGGATTGATGTTTTGTGATCTCTTGCATTTTTTTTTTAACCTGGGATTGAGCTCAGGACTTTGTGCTTGTGAGGAAGGGACAGTGCCACTGAGCTAAATCCCTGACCCTCTCTTACTGTTTTTAAGAAGTCTTTCATAGATCTGACATTCTGTCCTCACACTGGTTGATTCTGTTGCATAGACTTCCAATGGATTTTTTTTTTTTGAGACAGTGTCTTGCTTTGTGGTTCAGGCTGGCCCTGAGCTCACTATGTAGTCCAGGCAAGCCTTAAACTCAGAAATCCTCCTGCCTCTTCCTCTGGAGTGCTGGGATTACAGGCGTGAGCCACCACATCTGGCATTGTGGTATGTGGTACTAATTGCTGGTAGAAATGAGTCACCATGCCTGGTATTGTTGTATGTGGTTACTGGCGATCAAACCAGGGCCCTTGTGCTTGCTAGGCAGGAACTGGAACCACAGAGCTAAATCTCTGGTCCCTAAAATTGAATTCTTTTTTGTTTTTTTTGAGACAGAGTCTCGTTTGTAATTCAGGCTGGCCCTGAGCTCACTATGTAGCCCAGGCAAGCCTTGAAGTCAGCAATCCTCCTGTCTCTGCCTCCCGAGTGCTGGGATTACAGGTGTGCGCCACCATGCCCAGCACTGTGGTATGTGGTATTGATGGCTGGTGGGCATGAGTCACCATGCCCAGCATTGTATGTGGTTCCCGGGAATCAAACTCAGGACCTTGTGCTTGTGAGGCAGGCTCTGGAATCACTGAGCTAAATCTCTGGCCTAAAATTGAATTCTTTATTGTTACATTTTATATACACATCATGATCACACTCTATATTGGGAATTTGTACCAGTATGTGAGATGATGTAATTCTCATTTTTACCTATTCCCCTACCTACCCTACAACCCCACCCCACCCCACCCCCTATATACATGTGCTCTCTCTTTTTTTACATCACATTTTTTCTTATCCCCATTACTTATTCCTACCCATTTCTCTTTGAATATTTTCTATTTCACAATATCTATCATACATTCTGAACTCATTTACATCTTTAGATTCTCATACCAGAGAAAAGATGCAGTATTTACACATCTGTGTCCTATTTATTTCATTTATGAATATGTCCTCAAGGTATGTCCATTTGAGTATAAATGACTCAAACTTATCATCCTGTTGTTTTTGAGAGAGGGTCTCACTTTGTAGTTCAGGCTGGCTCTGTGTTCACTATGTAGCCCAGGCAAGCCTTGAACTAAACAATCTTCCTGCTTCTGCCTCCCGAGTGCTGGGAATATAGGTGTGAACCACCACACCTGGTATTGTGGTATGTGGGTGTGAATCACCACATTGTATGTGGTTACCGGGATCAAACCAGGGACCTCGTACTTGCTAGGCAGGCACCATCCACTGAGCTAAATCTCTGGCCCCAAACTTATCTTTTTTTTTTTTTGGTGGTATTGGAAATCCTCATTCTTTATGGCACAGTAATACTCCATTTTATAAATGCATGATTTTCATTTACATGTAGCATCCTAAACAAATGAACTTATAGAAGCAGAGAGTAGAATAATAATTACCTAAGCTGGGGGAATGACAGGAATGGAAAGATCATGATCAAAGGAAACAAAGTCTCAATTTCACAAAGTTAAGAGTAATTTTTTTTTTTTTTTGAGACAGGGTCTCACTTTGTAGTTCAGGCTGGCTCTGAGCTCACTATGTAGCCCAGGCAAACCTTGAACTCAGCAATCCTCCTGTCTCTGCCTCCCGAGTGCTGGGATTACAGGCGTGAGCCACCACGCCCGGCTTTTTTTTTTTTTTTTTTTTGAGACAGGGTCTCGCTTTGTAGTGTAGGCTGGCCCTCAGCTCACTGTGTAGCCCAGGCAAGCCTGGAACTCAGCAATCCTCCTGTCTCTGCTTCCTGAGTGCTGGGATTACAGGTGTGAGCCACCACACCCAGCACTGTGGTATGTGGTATTGATTGGTGGTGGGCATGAGTCACCATGCCCAGCATTGTATGCGGTTACCGGGATCGAACTCAGGACCTTGTGCTTGCGAGGCAGGCACCGGAACCACTGAGCTAAATCTCCAGCCCCAAGAGTAAATTTTTGAGACACGTAGTCTCACTATGCAGCTCAGGCTATTCCCAAACTAGAAATTCTCCTACCTTAGCTTCCCAAGTGTGAGGATTGTAGGCATATACCATTATTCCCAGTGATTTTTTATGATGTTTAAAAAATATATTGCACAACATGGTGAATATGGGTATAATTGAGTACTATAGGTTTATATATCACTAAAAGAGTAAATCTCAGATGTTTTCATCACAAAAAATGGCAAGTATTTGAGGTGATTGATGGGTTAGATTGATTTAATTATCTCACATTATATTTAAACATATCATATTGTTTTGAAAATATATAACTATAATTTCTCAACATATAATAAAAAGAAAAACAATATAAAAACATTATCAAACTTATTCACTAGTAATATAGTTACAGAATTTGATGTAAACTATTTGTTATGGATTATAACTATACATCTCTAAGCCTCATTCGCTCATAGGTGGGGCTTGTGTGAGTAACTGGATCATTGTGTGTGTGTGTGTGTGTGTGTGTGTGATACTGAGTCACGGGTGTGTGACACTGGATTAGTCTACTGACTGGTCTACCATAGTTCAATGTGTGGGTGACAGATTTATTGAAGAGGGAAGACCTGCTGGGTGTAAGTAGCACCAGCCAATAGACTTGTAGCCTGGGTGGAATAAAAAGGGAAGGAAGAAGGAAGTCTCACTGCTTCCTGCCTGCCATGCCATGGACTGTCTCTCTTCTCTGATGCTCCTCCTCCATGTTACCCTGTCTTGGAGCCAGCCAACTATGCACTGAAATTGCTACAAACTGTGAACTAAAACTTTTCTTCTTTAACTTGTGGGTACTGGGTATTTTGTCCTACCAAAGAGAAAGTAACTAAGACACTACTCCGTTAAATATAAAAAATAGTAAAATTCTGCTGGGCATGGTGGCTCACGCCTGTAATCCCAGCACTCGGGAGGCAGAGGCAGGAGCATTGCTGAGTTTGAGGCTTGCCTGGGCTACATAGTGAGCTCAGGGCCAGCCTGAACTACAAAGCAAGACCCTGTCTCAAAAAAAAAAAAATTCTGATACATGCTACAATATGGTGAATATGGAAAGGATTATACTAAATGAAAAAAGCAAGTTGCAAAATATCACATACCAGGGCCGGAAGGTTAGGTCAGGGGTTCTGGTGCCTGCCTCGCAAGCGCAAGGTCCTGAGTTTGATCCCCGGTAACCACATACAATGCTGGGCATGGAGACTCACGCCCACCAGCAATCAATACCACATACCACAGTGCTGGGCGTGGTGGCTCACGCCTGTCAGCCCAGCACTCGGGAGGCAGAGACGGAGGATTGCTGAGTTTGAGGCTTGCCTGGGCTTTATAGTGAGCTCAGGGCCAGCCTGCACTACAAAGCGAGACCCTGTCTTTAAAAAAAAAAAATCACATACCATATGATCTCATGTATAAAATTATATATTACTTATATAAAGGGTCTAGAATAGGCACATCTAGATATAAAAGGTGCCATTGGGTGTCAAGTGGAGGAGGATGGAGAGGTGTTAGCTAGTGTGGAGTTTTCTTTTAAGGTGAAGAAAATATTTTATAACTGACATGGTGGATTACACATATTTGTAAATAAACTAAAAACCACTGGATTGTTCACTTTAAGTAGATTGACTGTGTGGTATGTAAATCATGTCATCTAAAGCGTTAAAAATAAGAGAAATTACAATTAAATGGAATGCATGGTTTTGGACTAGATCTTTGGTAACACAGGGTATTATTTGGATCACTGGGGAGATGTGAATGGCATCTGGGCCCTAGATATTGTCATGCATGAGTGTTAATTTCCTGATTTGGAAGGGATGATTTCTACCACAGAATGTTCTCAGCTATGGGAATTGCACACTGGTATTTGTACTAGGGAATACTAGTAAGTATTTATTGATGACCAGGAATTACTATGGAAACAGACTCTTAAATATCTGATGAAAACCTTTTGTTGCAGCTTTTCCTTATGTTTAAGATTGCTTTAAAATGAAAATATATATTGTAAAATGTCTGATTTAATTTTAAAATATGAGGGTGGGGGGAGATTTTGGGTTCTTATAGATCAAAGGGAGCAGGAGATTGATTATTGAATGGCCTAAGGCCTGGCCTGCCCCTGGGTGTGTGTGTGGCTGGGTGACTAAGATTTCCAATTAACATTAATTTGTATGGAATTTCTACTCTAAAATGGTAATGCTGACTTTTAGAAAGTAAAGATCATTTCTACTGAATTAATACATGAAGAAAACTGAAATTTATTTGAAAAGGGATGTTTCTTTATTGATGGTTCTATTGATGAACAAGGATCGTTAATCGATTGCCAGAGCACAGAAACAGAGCACTTTCAGAGCAGGTCATTGAAAGCCAGTCAGCTCATCCTCCTTGCTCTTGCCAGTCTGGTAACCAGAGAGTTGCAGAGCATCTCCGTTTTGTCCAGGAAGAGGTTTGAATACTTTTACATGAACATAACGATTATCACCTACTCGAATCTGAAAGGAGAGAAGAAAAAAAAGCTGATTTGTTTATCTGGATCTATATCAAGTGAAAGATCTACAGGCCAATGAAGACTTTCTAAAAGAGCAATTCCAGATGGAGGTAGCATTCTTAGAAGCCCACAGTCTCACTTCTACAAGAAGGCTGAGAAGAGAATGCCATGGCAAGAGGCATACATCCTACATTTATTTAGTGGTTTTTGTTTTGTTTTGTTTTGTTTTGTTTGAGACAGGGTCTCACTTTGTAGTTCAGGCTGATCCTGAGCGCATTGTGTAGCTCAGGCAAGCTGCGAACTCAACAATCCTCCTGCCTCTGCCTCCTGAGGGCTGGAATTACAGGCTTGAGCCACCAAGCCCGGCATTTGTGGTATGTGGTACTGATTGACACTGGGCGTGAGTCACCATGCCCAGTATTGTTGTGTGTGGTTACCGGGAATCAAACCAGGGACCTTGCGCTTGCTACGCAGGCGCTGGAACCACTGAGCTAAATCTCCAGACCCTTATTTAGTGTATTTTAAAATTATAATTTGGGTGCAAATGATAACCTAGAATTGCATTTCTTTTAAATATACATGGAACAGATTCAAATAGCAACCTGTACTTTTTGGTGATTCTGTTTTCTGACTTTCAAAGTGAGCATCTTTCACCTTGATTGATTAATTGATTGATTTTTTTTTTTTTTTTTTTTTTTTGCTTTTTTGAGACAGGGTCTCGCGTTGTAGTTCAGGCTGGCCCTGAGCTCACTATGGTGCCCAGGCAAGCCGCCGCGAACTCAGCAATCCTCCTGTCTCTGCCTCCCGAGTGCTGTAATTGATTGATTTTTAAACATTCATTTTGTGCTTAGGGCAGGGCTTCAACCTTGGCAAACATGACTATAGGCAGCATAACGATGCTCTGCCTCCAAATCCTGACTGTGCTCTTATAGTTATGTGACCTTTGTCAGTTACTTCACCTTCCCAGCTCCCATCTTTCTCATCAGTAGCACCACAGAAGTAGTTGATATCTCAGCAATTGTTCGTGAGGATTACATGAGGTAGGACAGGGTTTTAGCCCCATTGTGCAGGTTGAGGGATTAAGCTCAGAGGAGGAGAAATCTGGACACATTGCTTTTAATCACAACTAGTAGAACAAGTCCAGCCAAGAATTAAACCCAGGAGGTTCTGACACCAAAACCTTCAGTCCTTGTACCATGTTGGCTGCCTTTTGACAGGTACCCAAGATGTACAGAGACATCAAAAACTAGCAAGGCTTTAAACCTAGGGAGTGGGCCAGAGACAGGAACCAGCAGCCAGGCTGCCAAGAAGTAAGGAGGGACTTGGGGTTGGTGGCTTGCAATGTTGGAGTTGATAGGAAAAGGGAAGGAGGAAAGGAGAGAGAGAAAGAGGAAGAAAAGAGAAAGGGAGGGGGAGAAAGGGAGAGGAAGAAGAGACAGAGGAGAGACAAGGCTACAGCATGGTTAAAGCAATAAAATTTCAAGTATTTTTTGATAGTTTCAAAGAAACGTGGGGGTTGATGTATGAAATTTATGTATTTGAATTAATCACAGATTGTTAAAATGACCCCAGTGTTGACAGCATGTTTCCTGCTTTTGAACAAAATAAATTTTCACTGGAAAACAATTATTTTTCCATCTGTGAAGGAGGATTAGGGAAGAACACCACGATGGCATTGTTGTCTATGAGCTGCAAGTTCATACTCACGGGTGTCTCTGGGCCTGATGGAAAGCAGGAACACACTATTAGGTAAGACTGGGCTGACCATGAACATAGCCCAGTGTAACTTTCTCATGCTGAGCTGGCTAGCTCCAATTATTATTCTTATTAATCATTGCTAAAAACACTTAAAAATGTTTTGTATCTTAAATAGCTAGTTATGAAAGAAACCATATTGTTCTCTGGTCAAACTGTTAACTATAAAGAGTAGGTAAACATGCTTGAATAGCCGTTATTATTTTTTTAAATCAGAATTGTCTTTGCTTTAACACGTACAGGTGAAAATGGCTTCCGCATGTGCCCGTAATGGATTGGCTGATTTGGTTCCCTCTTTGAAAATATGAAAAGTATTTTCTTCTTTTAGGACTGGTTCAGTATATCATTTATGTATGTATGTATGTATGTATGTATTTATTTATTTTTTGAGACAGGGTCTCGCTTTGCAGTTCAGGCTGGCCCTGAGCTCACTATGAGGCCCAGGCGAGCCTCAAACGCAGGAATCCTCCTGCCTCTGCCTCCCGTATGCTGGGATTACAGGCGTGAGCTACCACGCCTGGCACTGTGGTATGTGGTATTGATGGCTGGTGGGCGTGAGTCTCCACGCCCAGCATTGTATGTGGTTGCTGGGGATCAAACTCAGGACCTTGTGCTTGCAAGGCAGGCGCTGGAACCACTGAGCCAAATCTCCAGCCCCATCATTTAATTTTTTTGACATAGCTATAAATTGATTTTTAAAATATTGTATTTTTGTCTATTTATTGTGGTATTCAGGGGTGAAGTAATGGCCCTTGCACTGAGCTACATTCATATCTCCTTTTAAACTTTTTTTTATTTTGAGGAAGGGTCTCATTAAATTGCCTAGATTGGGCTAAAATTTTTTTTTTTTTTTTTGAGACAGGGTCTCGCTTTGTAGTTCAGGCTGGCCCTGAGCTTACTATGTAGCCCAGGCAAACCTCAAACTCAGCAATCTGCCTGCCTCTGCCTCCTGAGGGCTGGGATTACAGGTGTGAACCAGCACACCCAGCATTGTGGTATGTGGTTACCAGTATGGAATTTTGGACCTTGCGCTTACTAGGTAGGTGCCACAACCACTGGGCTAAATCTCCAGCCCTCAGACTCAAATTTTTGATCTTCCTACCTCAGCCTCCCAGAGTGCTAGGATGACAGGCATGCCCTGTCACACCTCAGACTTTAAAAATATTTAAACCCTTCACAGTTTTAATCTGTTCTTAAAGTGACACAAGCTGAATATGGTCAAGTTGCAAATAGTTGTTTAAATTGCATAGAATTTTAATTTATTTTTATGAGTACATGTTTGCAATGTACTTAAATTATATTAATGGAAATACTTAGTGGCCAGAAATGGTTAAAATTCCTTTCACAGCACATGAATCATGTCATTCTTTAAATTCATTTAATTCTGGACACACAGGATCATACAGCTTTGAGATGAGATAACTTCAAGATGCTCCCTTTACAGCCCCTGAGGTAACTGAGGTATTACTCCCCCACACTGGACATTCAAAACAGGCATGGCCACAAACCAAGCATGCCCTGAACTCTTATGAAGTCTCTTTCTGTATAATTTCTAGAAATTAGAAGTTAAGAATCAATATAAGAAAGCTTTCTAAATTCACAAGAATGGTAGGAGATCTTCTGCCAAATTTGAGTGCCTGTCACTAGAAAGGGATCAGGCTGGCATGTTAATTTAGGACAATCAATAGGGGACAAGAAACATTACATCAGATGAGAAATGCAGTATCTTTGAGCATTAAAGTAGATGTTGAATTCTAACCTTAATGTAATAATTTATTCCAGCAACCACTTGACTTTTATACGTTTCGGCTTGGAATTCTTGGTAAGATTCATTTGTTTTTTCTTCAAGCTGTGGTTTAATCTTAAAAAGAGAAAAAGGGAAACAAATTATCCAAGCTACATTAGACACTGTTTACATGATTTACAAATCTGGGAATCTTCAAAGATCATAAAGAAATCTGTGCGCTCTTTTTAATATTTCAAAAGAAAACAACTAGCTTTAAGAAGGGTACACAGATCTGGGAGTAGGACTTATGGCTGTAATTCCCCAGCACTCAGGCTACTGAAGTCAGCCTGGGCTACCCAGAAAAAAACAAACAAACAAAGAAGTGTTGTTATTTTAGACTGAATTAAAGGTAAGTCAGTGTGGCAGTGCAATATAGTAACTTGTGTTCAGTAAACCTCCAGTAGTTATATGTATCTTTGACTAATAAAAACAAGAGCACAATAATTACTACTTAAATTTTAGAAAAAATTGTTTAAAATTTTAAAAAATACACTTAGTTTAGTTCCCCCAGTGTTATTTTACACATACACAGAATAATAATTAAAGTCTGGAAATAAACATGGTGCAAACCTATTAAGCAGTTTGTAAACCTTTATAGAATTTTGTCTTCGGTTCCCAGAATATCTCTTTTCTGCTCCAGGATCCTACATGACAATTAATTGCCAAGTCTTCTTCATCCCCTCCATTGTGAATTAATTCCCAGGAGTAATTCTTTGTCGCTGATGACCTTGGCACTTGGGAAGAACAGTGGGTTGTTATGTGCCGATGGCCGCTCACTTTGGGCCTGTCTGATTTCTCTTAGGTTAGTCATCGAGCCTTGGTAGGCCCGGTGTAGACTGTGCTCTGTGGGTCCCCTATCAGGGTTTCCTCGCTTTCTCACTGTTGACATTAACTTTGATACTGAGGACATCAATCACGCTTACTGCTATGAAGTTAGTAGCTTTGTAATTAATATGTATCTTTTAAGGACACACATGCAGACAGTGCAGATATCTTTTTTCTCACACTTTTATGCACACTTGTAGCACATACTGATGCTTCTTGCCTGTAACAATTACTCCTGATATGCAATAAAATCCAATTGTGATTTTTTTCTATCATGCCTTTCATAACTGCTGATTAAAATTCTACTATAAGGAAAACCTATCCCCTCCCTCCCATCCACTCACTGAATTATATATGATTCCTTTATTTTTTTCTAAGGTTATAATTCTTTTTTTAGGGGGAGAGGCTTAAATTGCCCTAGATTTTGCCACCTGGAGCTCCTTCAAACTGGTGTCATTACAACATAGTCATTTCATGAGCACATCCTTACTTTGACACTACAACATGTTCTGGGCTTCTTTTGAATTTTCCCTGCCTCCTCTCTCTCTTAAGACCTCTATCTCCTTTGTCCCTGGGTGTCCACAGGCAGGTAGTTCAAGGAGTCCTGGTGGATCCCA
Organism: Thryonomys swinderianus; assembly: GCA_004025085.1. NCBI lineage: Eukaryota > Metazoa > Chordata > Mammalia > Rodentia > Thryonomyidae > Thryonomys > Thryonomys swinderianus. The sequence continues at coordinate 26,851 of PVIC010009962.1, forward strand.
AAATCTCTGGATGCTCAAATTTCTTGTGACAAAATGGCCCAGAATTTGCATAAAACCTATGCACATCCTTCCATGTATTTCAAACCATCTCTAGGTTACTCATAATACTATACAATGGCAATGCTATGTAAATAGTTGTTATACTATATTGTTTAAGAAATAATACCCATGCACAGGGGTGCAAACCTGTAATCCCAGCACTCTGGGAGACTGAGGCAGGAAAACTGAAAATATGAGTCAAGTCTGGGCAACCTGGGGAGACTCTGTCTCAAAATGAAAAATAAAAAGCACTGGGCAAAGGCCTAGGTTCAACCCCTGGTGTGAAAACACACACACACACTATAGAAAAATATTTTTAACTATTTTTATTCATGGTTGGTTGAATTTATGGATTCAGAGCCAACGCATACAGAGGGCTAGCAGTGTATATTTCTCTGGTTAAAATCCAACACATTAGGATACTTAGCTTTGCTGCTTTTCCTTATTTGTATCTCCTTTCTCCAGTACTATCAAAGGAGCTGCTGCTCGTTGTTCACCATGTAATTACTTCCACATTCAGTTCTAGCACAGCAATGGAATAGCATCAGCGTTGTCTGTCTACAACCTTGTGAAAAGCAACTTACAAGCTGGATAAATGTAAAGTTCCTAAAATGACTCTGATACATGGAGTTCACACACATAATCCAGGATAACCTTCCCAACCAACCTAAGCAATCTGCAAAGCCGGGGGTGAGAATGTGGGCATTGTTGGAGGCCATTATTCTGTCTACCTGAGGAGACACAGCACAGATGCCAGCCCTGCTGAAGCAGGCACGAGAAGGCAGTCCGAGTCTCAGACTCACCATGTATGAGCTCTTTTCAGGGTAGCTAATGATTTTGCCTAATAATGTAAATAAATGATCTATGATCTCTCTGGTTTTCAGTCTTCTTTATTGCTGCCATTGTACTGGAGATTGGACCCAAGCCTTTGCACTGAGCTACATCCCAGGTTCTAACTAAATTACTAAGTTTCCATGACAGGGTCTAACTTGTGATCCTCCTGCCTCAGCCTCCCAGGAGGCTGGAATTACAGATGTGCCACACCATGCTTGCCCTTCTGGTCATTTTTATAAAGGATGTGGCATAAGTATATATTTCTATCTGCCCTATTCATAGATTCAAATTTGTAAACTTCCCATTGTATTTGTAGATCACAAGCCTAGAATTTTCCACAACAGGTGATTGACAATGTTCTCTTTGTTTCTGTACAGGTGCAGGCACCTGGCAGACAGTGTGCCCTGATTTCAGGCTTGCTGTCCCTGGAAGCTGCAGTCCTCTCCTCTCTAGTAAAACGCTGTTTAATGCTGATTCTATGGTCCTGAGTGATGAGATCTGAGCAGGGGAGCAGGGAGAGGGTCACAGAGGGGAGTTTGTCAGCAAAACCTTCAGATTCAGAAAGTAACATGGTACAAAACCAACCAGGATAGGCACTGGGAAGAGGAGAGCCAGCTAGGAGTGTGATCAGGCCCTGGATGAGTAGGAGTAGCCTGTCTGAACCCAAGAGAACCCAGTGGGGTTTTCACTTGATCTCTGGTCTGAGCAAGGAGGCTATCAGGGAGGACCACCTGGTAAAGCACATTAATCCCGAGCTCTTCAGGCTTTTCTTATTATTGCAGAGCTGAAGATCTGAGTCGTGTGGTGCCCAACATCCAGGCATTTCCTCTAATCTGTAATAGTTTTACACAGTGATAGACATAAAGCTGGGCCCTATTTTGGGAAATTTTACAATGAGAAAAGAGTGAAGCTAGAAGTTGTCGTCTTGTCAACATCTGTGGTCTGATACATATTGTAGGGTGAAGTATGGGGCAAAACACTCAGGCTACAGGAAGTGAAGTCACCTGGCTGAGAGAGGAAGGATTGGCTGACGATAGGAGGGTGAGTCTGGGACTAGAAGGAACGATGAGTTGGGGGGCTGGTGAGGCCAATCAGGGCATTTTCTTACTTGATACCTGCAATTTTCTAAGAGTTGGGCTATGGCTTGTGTCTAGATATCCCCCTCCCCCAAGCCTCATGCAGTTGTAGGTTAGGTTTTTGCAGAGATGAGTGGATCTAGAGTGTGTGACTGAGGTGGAGTATGCTTACTGTACAAATCCACTGATGGGTGGGCATCCACCCTAAACTCAGTAGTCTAGATAGAGTATAAAAGGGTCAGAATGAAGGTGCTAAGGTCACTTGGATTTGTGTCTTTGCTACTTTGTTGCTTTGCTACCTTGTTGCTTTGCCCTCCGTGAACTGTTTCTCCTCTGCCATGCCTGTCTACCATGCCACCCTGCCTTAGAGCCAGCTGATTATGGACTGAAACCTCTGCATACCTGTCAGCTAAATAAACCTTTCTTTCTTTCACTTTGGCTGTTGGGTATTTTATCTCAGTAATAAAATATAACTAAGACAAGTAGGAACTGAGACATTCTGCTGGAGGCATTGAGAAACTGAGGAGGAAGGAGGTAACAGGAAGGAGCAATGACTATAACTAGAGGGATGTTCTGGTAGTCTCTGTGTCCTGCTATAGTCACTGGAAACAAATTCACAGAGCTGTAATGGGCAAGCTCTCTGTCCTTCTGTGTCTTCTTGGGGCAGAGTTCTCTGAAGCTGGAACGAGAGCTGAGGAGGAAGTGGGCGCAGTGGGAGTGATGATCTCTAATTGAGAACTGGAATCCCAGGAGTGCCCAGGGTCATGGAAATCAGGGTGGAGCATGTAAGGAACTACACATTACGGACGTGTGATCCAGTGGGCCAGGCAGGTTCTGATGGAAATGGAAGAGTCAGTGTTCAAAGGGTTCTGGGGGCGGCTGAAAGACAGGTTCTACAGGTATGGGGCAGCAGGAGAAGCAACAGACAAGGAGGCCAAGATCAGAGAGGGGAACCTAAGTGTGTGTGGCATAGGTGACAGCCATGACATGCTAAACTCCAAGGTGTGCCCAGGAAAGTATGTAGATGTATGCAGTGTCTGTGTGGTGTCCTGGCCAAGAAAAAACAAGTTTTGCGTTTTGGCCAGGAATAGTATGTAGCAATCAGGTTGATGACTTAAGGGTGTGGTGGTGGTGGTACTGGTGTGTGTGTTTGTGCGCATGCACGTGATTCATATATATGTGTATAATAATAGCCCTTACTTCTGTTGGGCACATTATGGTAAACACTTGTAATCATAGCACTCTGGGTGATTGAGTGGATCAAGCCCAGCCTGGGTAACTTGGTGATTTAGAGAAAAACTGTTTCTCAAAATAAAAGAAAAATAAAGAGCTGGGGATATAGTTCAGTGTAAATGGCCTGCATTCAACTCTCAGAAAACAGCAATAACCTTTTCTAAAAACAATTATTAAAACAACAGTTCTTTCATTGTATACATATATTGAGAATTCCCACCTAAGAATTCTTTACATAACTAAGATAGAGGACCAGAAACAATGATGTGGAAGTTTTTGCTGGTGGGGCCGCCAATGTATTTGGTTCTTCATTCTATATATTATAACTTTTCCTAGATAGGGCTACATATCGCTCTTTAATTCATTATGTGTCTCTCTTACCCTCAATTTATTTGGTCAGTTTCCTAGAGAGTGAGGATCATTTTATGTTTCCCCTCCCCCAATAGCAATGCACACAGTATTGCTTACATAATCAATGCTTTCTGAATAAGAAGACCATAATTGTTTTCAGTTTTGACAATTTTGTCTCACAAATGTAGGAAAGACAAGTACAGCAATGACTCTCAACTGACACAGAGAATCTTGCAGGGGAGGCTTCTTCCAAGTAGATGTTGGACCCAACTACCTTAGCATCCTTCAGTACATGACACTACTGCGGGACCTCTGTTAACTTTTCTTCTACCTTCAAAAATAGTCTTCTCACTTCCAAACCCTTGTTTGCCTTTAGTTTCTTTCTGACTGCATCCAACATTCCTCTTTTTTTGGATGTCAAGTTCCTAGAATGAGCAATTATCTATGTTGTGTCTGATGCTTCCCTTTCTCCCCAGTGGGCTTCTTCTTTTATTCTACTAAAAAACTCTCTGATAAGGAGAGAGAAATCTCATTACCTCTGGCTCTTTTATGAATACTTCCATTTTAATGGATGATTTTTAAAAATGGAATTACAAAGAATAAAACTATAAAATAAGTGATAGTTTGGAGATCTCCATTAGGACCTACTCAAATCATCCAGTGACCAGTACCTACCCCCTTTCTTACCCAGGCATGTGACATAACCAATTCTAGACTCTTGGAAGAGTTGACTCAGTTTCCTTACTTAACAGATGCTTTATAATAATATGTGCATTTTGGGGTTGTGTACAGGGGAATAAAACTTATAACTGATGTGAAAGTGCAACCTGAACCATAGAGCTTACTGACTACTGGTCTACCTTCCACAACTTAACTGAGAATTGTGCCTTAAGGCCATCTCCTGTAGGAGGGCAGATCAGTGATAACTCAGAGTTCAGCACCCCAGGAGCTGAATCAGCACACTGTTGTGATTCACCTAAAAGTAAGGAGGGCTCATTACCCCTATGGACTTAGCTCAGTGCTAGACACCTAGGAGATGGTCAAGAAGTGCGCCTACCCTGAAGTGGTTCGTTGATGTGTATTTCTCATAGCGATTTAAATGTGAGAACAGGGCTCACCACACTCTTTGCTGCCTGCATTTCCTGAACTCCACAAATTGCCTCCATGTGTTGACACCGCGAGAAAGGTCAAGAGGTAAAAAATCTGGAGACAGGCTAATTTCTTAGCCAGGTCATTCTTAGCCACTTGATGTCTTGGTTTAATCATCTGAAAATTGGATTAATCTTCTTCCTCTCAGCCTTGGGGATATGAAGATCAAAAGGGAGGTTGAATAGGAGCCAAGCTTTAACCACTGAAATGCCTTCCTAATGAGAAGTAACACTGTCTACACCATTTCTCATTTACCTTTCTGACAAAGTCAGAGGCTGGGGAAAATAGAAAGAAACATTTTCAAATTAAGCTTACAATATAACAGTGCTAATAACCATGTAAGACCTTCTAGTAACTTCTTCTTTAACAAACATTATTCTAGCAGGTATTGTTGTACATGTCTGTGGCCCCAACATGCTGGGAGGCTCACACAGTTAGACTGCCCAGCAGTTCAGTGAGTTAGTGAGAACTTGTTTCAAAATAAGAACAATAAAACAAAATGGTTGGGGATGTGGCTCAATGTGAAGGCCCTCGGTTCAACCCCCAGTACAGAAGACAAAATTATTCCAGCCAGATACGGTGGAGCATGACTGTAGAGCTTTGTTTTTTCTTTTTTTTTTTGAGACAGGGTCTCGTTTTGTAGTTCAGGCTGGCCCTGAGCTCACTAGGTAGCCCAGGCAAGCCTTGAACTCAGCAATCCTCCTGTCTCTGCCTCCCGAGTGCTGGGATTACAGGCGTGAGCCACCACGCCCGGCTGCAGAGCCATTTTTTTGGGAGGTTGAGCCAAGAGCATTTCTTGTGTTTAGGAGTTTGGAATTAGCCTAGACTCAAACAAGCAGACTTCTAGCTAACTAGGCAATAGATTTTCAAAAATTATTAAAAATGTCTGTACCTGGGCCAGAGGGTTAGCTCAGTGGTTCCGGCGCCTGCCTCGCAAGCGCAAGGTCCTGAGTTCGATCCCTGGTAACCACATACAATGTTGGGCGTGGAGACTCACACCCACCAGCAATCAACCAGCAGTCAGCACCACATACCAGTGTAGGGCGTGGTGGCTCACGCCTGTAATCCCAGCACTCGGGAGGCAGAGACAGGAGGATTGCTGAGTTCAAGGCTCGCCTGGGCTACAGAGTGAGCTCAGAGCTAGCCTGAACTACAAAAGCGAGACCCTGTCTCAAAAAAAAAAAAAGTCTGTACCTTCTACATTTTAAATCTCTATTGTCCCCTCTCTTCCTACACTAGCTCTGGTTTCTAGAAAGTCTCAGGGGGATTTTTCAGAGTCAGTGATGATTTCAGGCAACATTTTAAAGAAAGTAAACAAGCTACCTCTCATATGCATAGTTCTTTTTCAGTTTGGAGACATCATTATGCACATTACTTCAGGTAGGCTTTAAAGCTCTGAGATTGGTGGGACAAGATGGATTATCTTCTTCAAAGTAAAATGGGAACTTTTACTCTGGCACCTGTTTGAAAAGCCCCATTTTGCATAGGTCTCGCGGGACACTGTGTAGCTGTGTCCTGCAGGAGGGTGAGGTTAGGCTTAGTGGCAGCTGTAGCAGCATCCAGTGGGCTGGTGGAAATACAGACCCTAGAGCCCCCTAAATCTCCTGCACATGACCAAGAACCACAGGTGATTTATTGCACAACCAAGTGTAAGAATACTGATCTGTAGGGAAGGTATGAATGACAATATTATCTTTTCCAGGAGCAGAAGGCTCCAAGGTATGTGTTAAAATAAAAAATTCTCTGCCTAATAGGAGGAGTCTAAATAAGGTGACATTCAAGTTGAAGGAAGACTATTATTAGAGAGGAGGAGGGGAATAAAATGAAGAAGGCCTAATGAGATGTGCCAATAAGCTATATTAGAAAAAAAAAACTAAAACAAAAACAAAGCTTGGGCTTTAGGTTTTCAAGGTTTGACAGAAACCCTTGGGGAGAAAGCCAATTGTGGTGCTCAGAGCATCCTGGTTTTTACATTTTGTTTAAGGATTCCATAATTTTCAGAAAAATACCAGACAACCCAAACAAGATCTTCTAGGAATTATGTCTTCAAAACCATCAAGGTCATCAAATACAAGGAAAGAACCGTCTGTCACAGTTTAGCCCATAAGAGACAATGAGACGTGACAACTTGAGGTGCCATGGAACCCTGCCTGGATTCCAGAATGAAAAATAATACTGGTGAGGGAAATTAGTGAATTCTACATGCAGGTCTGGAGTTTAGCCAATAGCAATCTTGCTAAAGGTGCCAGGATGATGTAAGAGGATAACTTTAGGGGAAACTGAAACTGGAATTCTCTACTACCTCTGCAACTTTTCTGTAAATCTAAAATTACTCTAAACTAAAAAGCTCAGTGAAAAAAATTAAACTTTGGAAAGAGACATTTAGCTTTTAAGAATCAGTGGTAGACAGTGCCGGGCGTGGTGGCTCACGCCTATAATCCCAGCACTCGGGAGGTACAGACAGGAGGATTTGCTGAGTTCCAGGCTTGCCTGGGCTACATAGTGAGCTCAGGGCCAGCCTGGACTACAAAGTGAGACCCTGTCTCAAAAAAAAAAAAAAAGAATCGGTGGTAGAGGGCCGGAGGGTTAGCTCAGTGGTTCTGGCACCTGCCTCGCAAGCGCAAGGTCCTGAGTTCAATCCCCGGTAACCACATATAATGCTGGGCATGGAGACTCACACCCACCAACAATCAACACCGCATACCACAATGCCGGGCGTGGTGGCTCACGCCTGTCATCCCAGCACTCGAGAGGCAGAGACAGGAGGATTGCTGAGTTTGGGGCGGCTTGCCTAAAGCTTATCTGTTAGGGTCAGTTTGGCAGTGTGGAGCCTACGGGGCAAGCACAATGAGTTTGGTACTGGTACTGCCAAAAAAAAATTTAAAAAGCTGATCTGGTTTGCCAAAAATGTATAACAGAATCACATTTTAGAGAGAAAAAACAAGAAGGAATGATATAGGAAAATGAAGCCACAATTATAAATGTATGCCCATAATTTAGATCTATTTTCCTTCCATAAAATGTGCAACACAATAAACTACACAGGTGATAGCTAATCAAACAACACTTAAAAATGTATCAGCTTGCTAAAAAATATTGGGTTATATTCTTACCACAATCAATTTGGTGGCCTATAGTTACTAGTGTTCTATTTGTTCTCTTCTCTACTAAGTTAATTACTTGCTACTCAAAAGGCTAGAACACTGTTTTGAGGGAAGTGTGAAGGAAGTTTGTAATTGATCACCTTTACAATATTGTTCCTTACTCAACTCAGTTAAAAAAAAAATCTGTCCCGGGGCCAGAGGGTTAGCTCAGTGGTTCCGGTGCCTGCCTCGCAAGCACAAAGTCCTGAGTTCGATCCCAGGTAACCACATACAGTGCTGGGCATGGAGACTCATGCCTACTAGCAATCAATACCACATACCACAGTGCTGGGAGTGGTGGCTCAGGCCTGTAATCCCAGCACTTGGGAGGCAGAGGCAGGAGGATTGCTGAGTTCGAGGCTTGCCTGGTGAGCTCAGAGCCAACTTGAACTACAAAGCAAGATCCTGTCTCAAAAAAAAAAAAAAAAAAAAAAACCCAAAAACTCCCAAAAAACAAAAAACAAAACAAAACAAAAAAAATCTGTCTCTGCAGAGGACTCAAAATCTAGTTCACCAAACCGTTAATGACCTTAGATTTTCACGACAGGGTGGGAACCTTCACAAGTAGTCCTCCCATCAGTCATGTAAGTAAAGGCTTCTCAGTTGACCCAGTACAAACCCTTCTTTAACAAATGGGTAAATGAGTCTCTAGTCTCCAGTGAGAAAATATGACCTGGTCAAGGTCACTCTGTAGTGTTGGGATTATTCAGATTCCATCTGAAAACCTGAGCATTTCAGTTTTGGTTGTTCCAAAGTCCAAAGGAAACCACACACCTAACCACAGCTCTGAGTTCCATGCTCACCTGGGCTCTTCACTCCCGGCCACACTAAGAATTGAGGTTTTGATAGACATTTTCCTGAATGCTTCAACTCACCTTATCAGCAATCTCCTGGATTTCAGGAGTGGCAGGTTTGGTCTCACTCAAGCCTCCAGGAATCATTGTGGCGGGCGGCTTCTTTGCAGAGGCAGGATGCTGGAACCCAAGTATTGGGCAAATGTGGAGGTTCAGGTTTTAAAAGAAGTGCCCGTAGCTCCGCCTCTAGAATGTTCCATTTCTCACAGAGAGCATGGGGAAATGAGTTTGCCCCAAGGGAAATTTTTTTATTTCCTCCAGAGAATATGCTGAGTGGAATTGGGAGGAACAAGGCTGAGGGTGAAGTAACGAGTATGGTCAGGAGTCGTGCTGCGACAGGCCCCCACGTCGGGCTCTGTGACAGTGGCTCCGTCTGTTGCAATGTATGAAATATGACCTGTGAAACCACAGCTTCCAAATGGTCTAAAACCTCAAACAGAACATTTTGTATTTTTTGAAAAAAAGGCATACAAATTAATTGTATCAAGGCTGATTGTTAGAACTTATTTGGCTTTAAAAAATTTTTATTTTTACTGGTACACATTCATAGTACATGACTGCACTCATAGTGGGAAGTTGGTATATGTACATAACACATCTTAATTCTTTTTTTAAATTGAAGTCTTTACTGGTACATTTTATATGCCGCTCACAATCACATTCAACATTGGGGAATTTGTACCAGTAAATGACATGAGTTAATTCTCATTTTTACCCATATCCTTATCCACCCCACAACCCCCACACCCATATACATGTTCTTTCTTTTTCTTTTCAAATCATATTTATTTTTTCCCCTCATTACTTTCACACATCGTAATTCTTTTACTTCCTCTTTGTATCCACTCCCTCTCTGTCCTACTTAGCTTATAAATCAATAAAAGGATCTACCTAGAGGACTTTTTATTGGATCCATACACTTCACTTTCATGTAAAATATTTAGAAATAGAAAAACAAAGAATGAGACATCTGCATTTTTATAATTTAGAATTAAAGATTTTAACATTTTGTCTTATTTGCTTGATGTATTTCTTGTAGTTTTGAGACAAAAAAAGGTACAGAGGGAGCCCCTACTCCACCCAATCTTGCCTTACACTGAGGGAAGTCAGAGTGGATTTGGTTTCCTTTTACAGCGGCCCCCCTTCCAGGACTGGGGACTGAGGCTACCTCACCAGCCCTTTCTGGTTTTTATTCTGAGACAGAGTCTCTCTAAGTGCTTCATGTGTTAGGCTCTCAAGTGCTGGGATTAAAGGCATGCACCATCATGCCTGGCCAGCCCATTTTTATACTTGGTGTATTTAAAAATTTTTACTTAAAATATGTATATATTACATATTCTATGTTATGATCTTTTCTATGGGTGCTTTTGAATCTTTTCATGTTGGTGTACAACTCTATATACTTTCATATACTATTCCATATTTTACATATTTATTCCCCTTTTGATGAAGCTTTTAGCTATTTCCAAAGCTTACAAAGAATGCTGTATTATCTCCCTTTTGGAAATGTGTAGGGTTTTATCAAGCAGTTTCTCTAAAGAAATACTGTTATGTGATATGAATTATTATATTATTAAATTTTGGTAAGAAGTTGTACATATGTATGATGAAAATGTTGACAGGGAGCCAAGAGTCTACAATATAAAATTATTAACCCACTCAATTTCTCAGCCTCCTTTTTCCTCTCCAGAGAAAACTGCTGGCCGCAGCTTCTTGTGTGTCCTTTGGAGACATTTTTCACACATACACGTATATATGATAATGGGTGGGGTTTGCTGTATGTGAATTACAACTTCCCAGAGTGGAATAAAACAGCACTACTTTTTTAACATTATGTGTATTTTAGCCTTGCTTTTATATTGGCTACTCCAATATTTTCCACTAGATTCTTTACTTCTTCTTCTTCTTTTTTTTTTATTGGTACCAGGAATTGGACTCAGGACCTTGAGCTTGCAAGGCAAGCACCAGTATGACTAAACTAAATTCCCAGCTCCTAGAGTTTTTACTTCTATGCCAATATATGGTCATCAGAAGTGTCATGAAGGCCCATTTGAAGTGTATATTCAAGGGGAGGGTGTCCTACTCCTCCTAGCTCTTCAAGATGAGGAGAAAAGGCAGGAGGTAAGGATTGTTGAGGATGGGTTGCAGAAAACTGGTGTACACTTCAGCTGTCAGGTACTGGAGGATGCTAAAAGTTTTGAGTTGCACAGAAACCATTTGTGCTTTAGGAAGATACAACTGGAAGCAATATATACATTGTTATATTAGGAAAAACACTATTCACCTGTTTTCTCCTAAGATAGGCTGAACACATCACACTCTGGCTACCAAAATATATGTGGCATTTTCCACACACACCAACAATTGTCCAGCACACACTGGAGTATCCTATAACTCAGCCTCCCAGAGAGTTTGGGCTACAGCTGTGAGCTACCACAATCCCAGCTGGTTTGATTAATTATTAATCTAATCTCTGGCAGCTCCCTTACCAAAAGATGGGAAATGGTGTTGAGCTTAAAGCTTCTAATCACAGCTGCTCTTTCCACTGTTGGACCCATCCAGGAGCCCACCATGAATTGCTATGGGTGGAACAAAGATATTCCTATTGTCCAGGAAACCCTAAGGTTTTTGTGCTGTGTCAGGAACTAGGATTGAAGTCCAAAATCTGTAACAACAGATTCTTTAAGACCACTATTATTCAGGAAATTACAAGCATTCATCGCTTCTCAGCCTTTTGGCTAAGATCAAGTGTAGGAAATTACAAGCATTTAGGAGCTCTGTACCAGAAATTGAAGAGAAAGATTTTACAGTTCACCATATAATATCTGGATTAGAGAAGGCAATTCTTGAGACAGAGAAATAATTGTTATCGCAATAAAAGTGATTATGAGCTTGAGTTGAGGTGGTCATATGGACTGAGGAGGAATGAGACAGGTGCACTGCATAGCTTGAATGATGCTAGGAGGGAGGAGGCAGCAAAGAGAAGAGACCCAGGTGATCAACAGAAGTGTTTTGTTTGGGTGATCAGGAAGAAGTTCTTCCTCTTAGTAGAATTTGGGAATGTTGGATGAATGCAAGGAAGTCAATATTGAAAATATAATAATTCAAATGGAAAAATAGTCCACCTTTCTTCTTTTTATAAGCAAGTGCTGGGGAGAATTCTTTTCAGAATTTAAACCAAACCTAGCTAATGTAATGTGTAAAGCAAAAATCATGAGCTTTGCTAATTCAGTGGTCTTGTAGAAACTTAATTTATAATTATTTATCATGAATTTTAGAATGCTAGTCTACCCATTACCATACCAGTAAAGATGAGAAAGGAAATAATGTTGAAAGACATTAATACAGCTATGAACTCTGGGTCACAATGAGGAAAAAGCGATGTTATGCAGATGAAAATCTTGTTTAATTTGAAGCTGTTTCATCTTAGTATGCTGTCAATAAAAAGACATTTTAAATTTCTGTCCTGTTACTGTACAAGAACAAATAATAAGAGATGTTGACTACTATAAAATATAACTTTTTCAAATACAGTCCAGGAAAGAACTTTTTGTATGTATGATTCATAATATGCTTAAAAAGAAGTTAATATTCTTGATCAAAACATTTAATCAATTTTCTGATTAATTTTAATGGGAGTAAAACTTGTGCCAGGAACCTAGATATTGTCTCACAATAAGAAGCTAGTTTTTAATAAAAATTCTTATTGATTTTATGATCATGACTTCTTTGGGAGTTGTCCTTGGTAGAATTGCTTTTGCTTCTCCTCCCTGCAAGGTTGCTTTCCCTCCCTAATCCTTTTCAGGTCTCCTCCCTTTACCCTGGCATTCCAAATTCTGTAGAAAATCCCCACCTAAACTGTTACTATGTTAAATGGTAGCTAACTGTGGGGTCATACTCCAGTAATCCAAGTACCTGGATGTCTGGGGCAGGGGCATGGCAAGTTCAACTCCCACCTAAGCAATTTACTGACCTAGAAAGATCCTGATTCAAGATAAAAAAAAAATTCAAAAAGGGGACAGAGATGGAGCTCAGCCTGAAGACCCTGGGTTCAATCCCCAGCACCAAACACACAAGATCTTAAATGTTAATAATTTTCCTTTAGGTTTATACAACTCAGAACATATGCTGACCTTCAGATAATATAAGAATATGTAATGCCTCTTTTTATTTTTTAGATCCTGTACATCACTAACATAAAATGTATAAATTAGGGTAAGGTTTAACTTGGAGGAAAGTAATGTCTAACAAGGACCACCGGAACTGCCCTTGGAGGTTCAGGTCCATTGCACTGTTGTTGAGATGGAAAAAAGACACACAGTGCCGTTCTGAGCACATGATCCTCCTTCGCTGGTCCTCCTTTCCCTTCCTTGTGAAGCCCTTTATTTCCTGAGATGACACAGATGGAGCTTTGGGGATGACAGCCCCTCTCACTCTCTTATTCAAGATGCTTGAATAAGCCTGATTCCTTCCCTCCAACTTCCCTTCAGCTCCCAGTTATCAGCTTTGAGTGAGGAGCAGCCTAGGTCATATTCTTTTTTTTTTTTTTTTTTGAGACAGGGTCTCGCTTTGTAGTTCAGGCTGGCTCTGAGCTCACTATGTAGCCCAGGCAAGCTTCGAACTCAGCAATCCTCCTGTCTCTGCCTCCCGAGTGCTGGGATTACAGGCGTGAGCCACCACGCCCAGCCTAGGTCATATTCTTATTAGGAAGTTGGAACTTCCTAAATCCCTAAACTAGTTATGGATGCGACAAATTCTTACTGTTTCAATGAAATGTTTATAATTATTTTATAATTAAAAATATGAAATTGTTATGTTTACATAAATGGAATTCTAATAACTGTCTTACAATGGTTTGTTTTCATAAATTCCTGTGCTAATGTTGTGGCCCAGAAAATTATTCTCTCGGGGTCGGAGTGTTGTTCGGTGGAAGAGCACTTGCCTAGGGTGCGCAAAGCCCTGGGTCTGAGCCCCAGCACTGCCAAAGAAAGAGACAATACATCTAAGTGCAGCACTTTGACACACTGAATACTTGGAAGGACACTGGAAGGGTCTCAGAAGCACAGTCTCTTCCTGACCTTATCCTTCTTTCTCTCTTGAAGTAAGTCAAATGAACTAAAAATTTCTCTTCTCCAAGGTGTGGCTTTTCTATTACTACTAGGTTGTGTCATTTTTGTCCAATCACCTTTTTAGACAATTATCCATTCTTCATCAAATCTAAGCATAAATATGGACATTTTTCTTTCTGTCTTTGGGTCTTCATTTCCCAAAGCTCTTACTTTATCTAAATTTTTTCCTGAAGAAATGTGTTGTTAGCCAGGCTTTTGCCATGAGTAAGAGGCCCTGAGGATGAGGAGATGAATCATTAGGGCTTCATGATTCCTTTTACACTCTCCAGGTAAAAATTTTAAATGCTTCTCTGACAAACTTTTAATATCAATGCACTTATCTGTAGTTTGCCACACAAGGAAGAGAATCACTAAGTGCAGAACAGTACAAAGCTTTTCCTGAGACTGACAGGGGAGGAGAGGTAGATGGAAACAATGAAAAATTACACGTGAAAATCCAGAGCAGGGAAAATGGGAGGCCAGGCTGGAAGCTGTATGGGAAGGAGGCTGCTGGAGTGACTCAGGTTAGAAGTCATCAAGATCTGGACCCAAAGCAGGGGCTTTGGCTCAGCACTGTTCTCTGTGTTTGCTCATAGCTGTCACATTGACATCGCCATGTGTCATAACTGACTGTTCCTCCTGAGTCTCCTGCCTTCAGGTAAAGGGCACTGCCAGGCACCCAGTTGCTCAATTCAGAAGCCATAAAGTCATGCTTTTGTTTCCTATTTCCAAATCCAATTCATCAGAAAAGTCTGCATTTTCATGTCAGAAAGTTCCATGTACTATTTTTCTCCATACTGCTCTCAGGGTGATTGTTTATAAACATAAATTAGATGAAATTATACCCGTGGGTAAATTTCATCCTTATCTTCCCATTAGTTTTTAAATTGCAATTATAAGAGTAAAAATAGTTATTATTGTTTGCATTCCTGGAGATTGAGCCCTGGGCCTCACACATGATAGGCAAGGCAAGTGCTCTGCCACAGAGCTACACCCCAATCCTTCTTAAAACTGGGTATTTTGAGAGAGAATCTCACTACTTGTCCATTCTGTGTTTGAACTTGCGATCCACCTGCCTGCCCTTGCAAGTGCTGGGATTATAAGTGCATACCACCAGGTTTCGTTCTCTCCACTGATTTAAGGGGTAAACCTCATCCGTCTCTAAAGGACTGGCGGGCTTTGCACACTTAGTCTTCGCCTGACTCTCCAACTTCCCCTCTCAGCACTTCTCCCCCGAATGCAGTCTGGATGCACTGGGCTCGTCTGGATCCAGGGAGACGTGCCGAGCTCGTTTCCCCCTCAGACCCTGGGAGCTTGATGTTCTGTGAGCCAGAAATGCTTGTCTGCAGGTGATTCTTACCCACAACATGTCAGCAGCACGTCACATGCCAACAGAGGACTTCTCCCACTTCCGCTGGGCCCTATTGTGTTATTAACAGCACTGTTCACAAGCTGCACTTGTTTGGGTTATTTTTATACTCTTTGTTACCTGGAATTAACAATTCTATTTCCAGTGTTTGGGCCTACAGTGGTAGTGAACTTGTGGCACAGGTGCTGCAGGGGGCTGTTTCCCTGAAAGCTCTAAAAGCTTCATCATCACTGACCTGGAACAATGCTTAGGGATAGTCAGCATCCAATAAGTGTCTCCCAAATAAATAAATAATTGTTCACTTACTTGTCTTCCTTCCTTATGTTGTAAGTGCACGTGTGGAAGGAACCCTGGTTGTCTTTTTCCTCGGTGTCACTCTGGTGCCCGGCAGAACTCCCGGCACATGGCGAACGCTCAGTCAGGACTGGTGGGATGAAGATGTGCCGGAGCTCTCTATCTGGAATGAATTATGGGATTATCCCACAGAACCTTAACTAATATGGAAACTGGGGAATGGAGGCATCTCAGCAGCCCCATCCCCAGGATGGCCATGTGGCCAAAGGGGCAGAGGAAGGTGGCTCTAGCACTCAGTACCTTCTTTAATGGAAGCAGCTCTTTTTTAGCTTATAAACTGCAGTTCCACAAGTGAAGAGATCTGAGTCCCTTCCATTTTTAAAAATGTAAAAGACTGATTTAGACTAAATGCTCCTTCTTACCCATGAGGACACTAAAGCCCAGGGAGACAGACGGCTCTACTCCAGGTTGTGAACAGTGAGTGGCAGAGCCGAGCAGAAGTCCAGGCCACCTGACTCTCTCTGCTGTTCTCTCTGTGGGATCCCCTCATCTCACATGACTCTCTCGGTCTGTCCAGGGGTGACTGGCAACGAGGACCTGTAACTTGGGATGTGGGCAGAGAGCACTTGGTTCTGTGCGTGCCCAGTAAGCACAGAAAGACAGCTCTCTTTCTGCAGTGGTTTAGATAAGTTCTGGGGCATAGATAAGTTCCCATGGGACTCGGTCTGCTCTTTTCCAATCGACAGCATTAGTGGTTGGGCCCCGCCTGAGCAGAGCGCTGAGCTGCCGTTCACATGACCTGGTGCCCATGAGTTTGGGGGAAACACTAAGTTCACACGGGAACCAGGCTGAGCCCACGTGGGGAGTAACTGGCCAATGAGTGGTGCTTATTGTCCCAAAGATTGGATTCCGCTGGGGAATTCCAAGGTGAGAGAATGACCCGCAGGCAGCTAGCTCCGCTTGCTCGAATTTCCTTCAGGGGCTGATGCACGTAATAAAAGCAAGCTGGCCTCAGTTTATCAGACAGTTGTACAGAGGTTGGCCTTTCCCTCAACAGCGCCGTCTATATGCAGTGGTGGCCTCTGCTTGCTGTCAAGGCCCATTCAACTCTCATGGTTCGTTTCGCAGAGGAAAAGTCACAGAAGTGCATCCCTTATGCTTATGTTTCACAGTACATTCACCTGGATGTCCCAGTTCAGAGAGGAAGTGGCACACACAAAAAATGCCCCTAATCAGAGCGTGACAAGTAGCATGGGGAGGACAGTACTTGAGACAGCAGATGGCTGATGACTGCTGGTTGTATTTCTGAGTTTCTCCAAGTATTATTCAAAACGAAATTTTAAAAAGAATTTTAAACAATTTTAACCAGGTGTGATGGTACACGCCTGTAATCCCAGCACACAGGAAGTGGAGGTGGGAGGGTCATGGGAGCTCAGGAGTTTGCAACCGGCCTGGGCAACACAGCAAGGCCTCACCTTAAAGATAAGTGAGTAAACAAAGCTTTAGTGAGGTATGATTGACCACAATAAACTGGACGTATTCAAAATATTCATTTTGGTAATGTGGGCGTGCATACATGCATATTTGTATGTCACAGTGATTGCCAGTAACTTTTTAATGTGCTATAGCAATCTCTATGCTGTGCCTCAGCACACATTTCTCCCAGGGAGCTAACCTACTCTCTGCCATCATGTTTGTTTTCCATAAATGGGATCATAACACCATTTTTTTCTTCCTTTCTTCCTCCTTTTCTTTCTCTTTCTTTTTCTTCTTTCTTTCTCTCCCTTCCTTCCTTCCTCTCTTTTTCTTCCTTCCTTCCTTTCTTTCTCTCTCTTTCCTTCTTTCTTTCTTCCTTCCTTCCTTCCTTCCTTTTCTCTCTCCCTTTTTCTTTCTATCTCTCCCTTTCTCTCCATTTTCTTTCTTTCTTTCTCTCTCTCTTTCTTCCTTCCTTTTCTTTCTCCCTTTCTTTTTCTCTCTTCATTCCTTCCTTTCTTTCTCTCTTCCCTTTCTTCCTTTCTCTTTCTTTCTTTCTCTTTCTCTTTCTTTCTTTCTTTCTTTCTTTCTTTCTTTCTTTCTTTCTTTCTTTCTTTCTTTCTTTCTTT
>PVIC010009963.1:0-26509 GCA_004025085.1 Thryonomys swinderianus
TTAATACTTGCTTTGGGCTCTGTGTGTGCTGGGAATAGGTGGAATGCAATAGTAAAAATGCTGCTGCTCTTAGTCTCACAGCAGGAGGGCTAAAGACAAAATTAATTCAGAAGCCTAATGACAGCAGACTTGGTGCATAGTAAAACTTGTTTCCTGCTCTTTGCATATACCTCCTTTTTTTCTGTTGATTACACACAGCAGCATCTGTTTTGTTAGGAGTATTTCTAGCTTGTATGTTCAGTGGTTTTTCAGGGATTTGTTAGGCCAGTATACAAACACAACGACCCTGACAGCCATATCCATCTCTTGACACAGGACTAAGATGTCAATGTAGTAATCTTAGAATTATTTCACCTCAGGTGGAAAAAGGAAAAAAAAAACTTAGCCTGATCTATCTCTGTATCCCTATTAGAAAGCTTTAATCTTCAATCTAGTTAATCTTTGGGTATAGAAAGAATAAAAAGAAGAACTTCTTAAAAATGTTGGGAAAAGGGAAGATGTGGCAGGTTCACTCAGGCCGCAGTGCGACTTTGAGCTGACCAGGGGCCCTGGCAGGGATAGCAGCCTACGGGAGAGACCAGGATTCCTCAGGGGCCCGTGAAGCAAGTTGGCTGTCACTCCTGTCTCATGGAGCCACTGCAGGGAACATGCTCACTGCCTCTCAGTACCGAGAGGTAAAATCACGGCCTTCTAGTGTGGATAGGTAAAAGTTCACTTTTAGGTTACAGATGATACATTTCGTTGGGATCTCTCTTCTAGGTGGCGAGGGGAAGCAGGTATCTCCAAAAAGAAAGAGAATGGCTTTCCTTTGATCATACCTCTGACTACATACGAGAGTTGCATCCTTGAATGCAAGAATTCCTGAGTTAATTTGGATGAGTGGGCAAACATCATGGATTTTGTTAGTCTTCTCATTGAATCCAGTTTTGATAATTATCTGCCCAGTTTTGGGGACTTCTATTATCTCTGTGGCCACAAACAAGAAACTGTGGACATGTCCTAGGAAAATGGAACAATATGCTTTCTGTTCAAAGTAATCCTTTAATTCATTTGTTCATGCATGTCTCTCCACATTGAACTTGGACTCAACCTGTCTCCCTTTTTCTCCCTGAGAACGGAAGCAAGTCTCGCACGTGGGGAAAATGACTTTAAATGTATGGCTGGAATCTTCTTAAACCCAAGCCGTACTCTGCAAGGGGCTGCTGCAGGTCGCCTGCAGGACGAACTGCTAGTCTGCTTTGCCTTCCCAGCCAGGCACAGGCTTGTGCCCCGGTGCCAGGAAGGGTGAACACAAACCTGATTATGCATCAGTCTTGCCCATGGAACATCCGCCGGAATTCAAAATTGATCCCTGAAAAAAAGATCTTCCAGTCTTATGCTCTGAAGTGATCTTTCAATTGGAGCTCATTGCAAAAGCTGCTGTTTGAATTAGACCGAGAACAAATGTTGGTATTTACTGAAAACAACTCATTGGTTAATCTTTGGCAATTGTATTCCATTGTATGATCAACAGATGTTGGATTCAAGTTGGATTCAAAATGAAAGTAAAATTGAAGGAATTAAAGTGTGGTTATCAGACAGCGTTCCAGACCTGAAGTAAAATAGAATTAAAAGTCCAACTGAGGAACCGGAAATTTAGCTCAGTGGTTCCAGTGCCTGCCTAGCAAGCACAGGGTCGCTAGTTCAATACTCAGTAACCATATACAACAATACCGGGTGTGGTAACTCACGCCCACTAGCAGTCAGTACTACATACCATAGTGCTGGGCACGGTGGCTCATACCTATAATCCCAGCACTCTGGAGGCAGAGACAGAGGTAGAGGCTGAGGCAGGAGGATTGCTGAGTTCAAGGAGTGCCTGGGCTCCATAGTGAGCTCAGGGTCGGCCTGAACTAGAAAGTGAGACCCTGTCTCCAAAAAAAAAAAAAAAAAAAAGAGTCCCATTGTAACAGTTTTGGTTGATGGGGGTTAAACTCAGGGCTTCACGCATGTTAAGCATGTATTCTACCACTGAACTAACAATATCCCTCTCCTGCAGCAATATTTCTCTTCTGCTCACTCTGTCCATTCCCATTTCTGACCCCCCAGTTGTGTTTGTGTGTGCATTTTAAAAACGCAGGCAGGTAGTGAAACACAGTGATGAATTTGGACTGTGAAAGCTTTAATTTTGGACTTGCTTCTGCCACTTGGTGGCTGTGTGAACTCTTTTCATATTGGTTGTTGAACTGCCCTGAGCAAGGTGTTAAAAGTACCTGTCCTGCCTCCCTCACTGACGCAAGTATTGATTTCAGGTATGATGCATATAGACACATTAATTTTCCCCAGTGCAATTCTTCCTATCAAAACCACACATCCAGGCCCAGTCCTTTAATCTTCTGGTGCTGGTTTAGAGTATAGGGGTATCAGAACATTATTTTCCCACTACCACTGAACTCTCTGGAACTGGGAATATCAAATCTTCGAAGTAAATGACACTGTGATTCCCTAATCTAAGAGTCTTTCCAAATAGCAATTCTGACCAGAAACTTAATGGAATGGTAATGTATGTATATTCCTATACAGTGTGATGTGAGGCTTGTTTAAACTTGCTGATGGTAGAATTTAGAGATTAAAAAAAAATCAATTCTCAGGCTGTAGATCAAAATTTCAACAGCACTTACAACTTGGCAAAGAATTTTGCCTTTGGCCTATGTCATGCTTCTTATAGTCACTTTTCTCTGAGACTCTAAACGTTGGAGCGCTGTAGGAGCCCATCATTCTAAGCTATTCTGTCCCTTCCCACAGAGTTGCAAAGAATTTCTTGCTGGCCTCCTCTTGGGCTCCTGCGAACACGTTTTGGGTCTAAGCTCAGGTTTTAGGTTTAGAGACCTAAAGATTACCCAACGGAAAGGGCAGCTTACCAATATCCCATGGCCTGTTGGCACCTCTCTCTACTAATGTTTTGTCTGAAACACATTTCACCCACTGCCTCCAATATCTTCACAAAACTTGGCTCCTCAAACTCTTTCACAACTGTATTTGTAACTGTTACACCTCAGCCTGGAGAACTAGTCAAAATGCTGAGTTTTTAGCGTATTAAAAGTGACTAGAATATTTGTGATTAGAATGGAAACTCAAGTGAGCTTGTGGCTATTTTTCCTGACTGCACTGACTTCTCTTTATTTGAGACTAGCTTTTAACAGTTGTAGAATAAATCTGGATAAATTAACCTAAAACTTTGGAGTTGCAAGTGAGTCATTTGTGGTGGGATGTAACTCGCTCTATATGTGTTTTATAAAAGAACCAATAAATGATTAATATATGTTTTGCAGGAGTTTGGTTTTCACTATACTGTAGTGTCAATATTGGAGCAGAGATTGTTTCTGAATTTAAATCTGATTTTTCAGAATCTTGTAAGTTTTTACATGCTGTGCAGTGCTGCTCTTTTTAGGTCATAGCAATTCAGCTTTTCTGGAAGCTATTCTTTTTTAAGTTGACTGACTGGAATCATTACTCTCTATGGCAAGAAACCAGAAGTTGGCTGGAACCTTCCAAAGACTGTCCAATGGGATATATACTTTCTAACTGTCATGCCAGCTTCCAAATTGTCTTCAGTTACAGGGCATCTATTTTCTTAGGAAGGTTCAAAGTGGGTGCTACACATGTAGTCACAGCCCTACCCAAGTCAGTTTTTTCTTTTTATGAAAGGTGAAACAAAATTCCATAATCAAATAATAGGACAACATTTATTATGCTGTATCATCTTCAAAGTACTCAAAGAGTCTAAGACCTAAACCCAAAAGATTCTGTTTAAAAAAAAAAAAAAACAGATAAAAATACAAGTCTTTCTTTTCAGCGAGCTGGGATAAGCTAGTAATATAAACGAAACCAGTGGCATATATGCAGCGAAGTCAGTTTGGAGGAGTCGGGAAGTTTGTTACTTAGCACTCTGGACAGAAGCCAGTGCTCACAGGGCGCTCCTGGAATTGCCCACGTCAAAGCCTGTGTTTGTATTTTTGTTCCTGAAACTCTCACATTGTGACTTTGATTCCTTTTGGTGGTTTAGAGGTATGATTCAGACAAGGATCACTTTGTAGTGATTACAGCAAGCACTGGAGGGCTCAGTGATGTAAGCAATATTTCTTCTTTCAACCTCTTTCCAGTATAAATTTTAAAACACAGGAAAGGGCCAGGGCTGCAACCTGAAGAGATTTCTTAATTTCTCTCTTGTGTGAGAGAATTAACTGAGGTAGAAAATATTTGAACTGAGAGCCAACCTGGGACCAGGCTGTAGCGTTTCCCCTGAGTTAAGCGTTCCTTCCCACTCTTACTCCCTACTTTGCTGGTCAGGGCCCGTTGGATAACAGCGAGCTCAAAAACGAAACACATTTACTTTCCCTAACCTTGCTTTAACAACTAGAAACAAAACACATTTACTTTCCCTAACCTGCATTAACAACTAGAAACCTGTTCGCTTGCTTGAGCTTTGACCTCACTGGAATCTTGATGTTCTGAATTTGGTTTCTGGCAGAATGAGATCCTGTGCATCCCATACATGCCAGGCAGGCTCAAGGGGGTGTGTTTACTATATTGGATTTTATTTTCTTTTTATTTACTTGCTTTGGGCCAACATTTGTAGTTTTCAGCTGTGTGACTCTTCTGTTCTCCTGTTACACTATCAGTAATAAGTGCATGGTCCGTTTTGGAACTGTGCTGGATAAGGTGCAAACTTGTCCCCGACTGAGTTCACCCAGTGGGGTCTCTTGCTGTGTTAAGTGACGAGACTCCCAAAATTGTGCTGTGGTAAAATTCTTGCTCTGTGAGTCTGCTAGTGGGAGAGAATGGGTTAGTGTTCTAAAGGACTGGCTTTAATCTGATGGCTCCCTGGAACTTGTAAAACTTGAAACTTAATTTGTGTACCGTAAGATTCACCTTTTTATTGTTTTTTTTTATTTTTTATTTTTTGAGACAGGGTCTCGCTTTGTAGTTGAGGCTGGCTCTGAGCTCACTATGTAGCTCAGGCAAGCCTTGAACTCAGCAATCCTCCTGCCTCTGCCTCCCGAGTGCTGGGATTATAGGCGTGAGCCACCATGCCCAGCAATTCACCTTTTTATTGTTGTTGTTGTTGTTAATTTTTGCTTTTTTGTTTTTGTTTTGAGACAGGGTCTTGCTTTGTAATTTGGGCTGGTCCTGAACTCACTATGTAGGTCATGCTGGCCTTGAACTCAAGGTAATCCTCCTGCCTCAGCCTCCCAAGTGCTGGGATTACAGGTGTGTACCACCATACCCAGCAACATTCACCTTTTTAAAGTGTGCAGTAAGTGGGTTCTAGTTTATTCAGAAGGTTGTGCAACCATCATTTTTGTCTGATCTCACATTTCCACCCCCAAAAAGAAACTCCACACCCATAACCCGTCACTTGGCACGATCCTCTTTCCCCATCCCCATCTACTCCACTTTGCTAAGGATTTGTCTCATCTGGACATTTCATGTAGTGTCCTTGGTGTTCATCTGTGTTGTAGGAAGGTTCAGTAGTGCTTTCTTCTTCTTCCTAATAATGTTTCTCTCTTTGAATATACAGCATTTTATTTACCTATCCATCTGTTGATAGTTATTTGGGTTTTTAACATTTTTTGGCTTTTACAAATAGTGCTTCAATAGACATTCTTACATTGCTTCTGTGTAAATATGTATTTTCATTTCTCATATACCCATGAGTAGAATTCCTATGTCCTTTTGCAGCTTAATGTTTAACTTCTTGCGGAACTGCAGGATGGTTTTCCAGAAAAGTTTTCCTGTTTTCCTTTTCCAGCAGCAGGATGGGGTGGTTCTGACCTCTCAGCATCCTTGCCTGGGCTGCTTCTTAGCAGTTATGCTGATTATAGTCATCCTTACAGGCCTCTTACTGTGGCTCTGACTTGTGTTTTCCTGGTGATGTTTTCCTAATGACATTAATCATCTTTGCATGAGATTATTAGATATTTGTATGTTTTCTTGGAAGAAATGCCTTGTTCAGGTCCTTTGCTCATTTTTTTTTTTTTCTGAGACAGGGTCTTGCTTTGTAGTTCGAGCTGGCTCTGAGCTCACTATGTAGCCCGGGCAAGCTTCGAAGTCAGCATTCCTCCTGCCTCTGCCTCCCGAGAGCTGGGATGACAGGCGTGAGCCACCACACCTGGCACTGTGGTATGTGGTATTGATGGCTGGTGGGTGTGAGTCTCCATGCCCAGCATTGTATGTGGTTTCCGGGGATCGAACTCAGGACCTTGCACTTGCGAGGCAGGTGCTGGAACCACTGAGCTAGTTCTCAGGCCTCCTTTGCTCATTTTTGATAGTTTTTATTTGCCCATTGTTATATTGGGTTGATTTTTTTAGTTAAGTTTTAAGGGTTCTTTTTATATTCTGATCCTAGACCCTTACCAAATATGTTTTAGAAAATTTTTCTCCCATTTGGTGGGTCTTTTTCTTTTCCCCTTCCCTCCCTCCTTTCTCCTGTTTTGGTGCTAGGGATTGTGATAATCCCACTCTAGAGGCTGAAGCAGGAGGATTGCCAAGAATTCAAAGCTAAAGGGCCATGGATTTAACTCAGTGGTGCTGCACCTGCCTGGAAAGGGCAAGATCCAGAGTTCACTTTCTGATCTGAGGGGAAAGAAAAGTTCAAGGCAAGCCTGTGGACTACTGTACATAGTGAGGTCAGGGCCAGCCTGAGCTACATAGCAAGACCCTTTCTCAGAGAAAGAGAAAAAGAAAGGAAAAAATAACAAAGATTATTCTTTTCTTCACGAACTGTTTGAGCACACATGGCAAAATCAGTTAACCATCGATATTGGACTTGTCAGTTCCTTCCACCAGTTTACAGGTCTGTCCTCGTGCCAGTGCCACATCATCTTGATTACTGTGGTTGGTTATAAGGTTTAACGTAAGAGAGTGTGACTCTGCCAAGTTTTTTGTTTGTTCTTGGTAGTAGGTTATTATTTCAGTTCCTCTGCGTCCCTTCTCTGTGCACTTCGGGCTTAGGTTGTTAGGTTCTCCCGAGCTTGGGTTTTGAGAGGAACTGCAAAGAACTGAGATATCACTCTGGGGACTACTTTCATATTAATAATGTTAAATCCCCAGTCCATGAACACAGGGTATTCCCCCCCCCTTTTTTTTAGGTTGTCTTTAAGTTCTTTCAACAATGTTACAGTTTTTGGTCTTATAAATATTCTAGTGCATGCATATGTGTGTGTGTTGCTGGGGATTGAACCCTGGGCCTTGCACATGCTAGGGAAGTGCTTTTCCACTGAGCTACATACCTAGCCTATTCTTGATGCTATTGTAAATGAAATTGTGAATTGACTATATTAGCCATTTGAAATAACATTTTGTTATAATTGGAACCAATTTAGAAGATCAGTTCATCTTCTTGGATTCTTTTAAGAAGAGATTACGTGTAGTTAACATTTATTGAACACTTACGTGTCATGCACTAAGCCACTGCATATGTTATAGTTAATTATTCTGATTTCATGCTGGCCTCTGTCTCCATTTTTCAATGAGGAATCTTTTGCCCATCGTCCTAAAATACATAAGTGGCAGAGGTGGAACTTGAACCCTGAGACTTCATGATGTGTCACAGGGTGATCAATGCTCTGACTGCCTACCAAGGAGGACTAAAGAAAAGAGATAGTAGGGTTTTGAAGTGCGTGGGGGCCAGGAGGTCAGTGCCTTAGAGTGGACAAAGACAAAGACCCTGTGAGCTCGCCACTACTCACTGAGTCCATACAGTGCTGGGAGGGAGCATCGCGTGACTCAGGGGGCTGCACGGGCCTGTGTTAATGCTGATCTTAAGTGGATGGAACAGTGAGATGAGGAAACCATTCTTACAACAGTGGGTGAAACAGGCCAAACTGGTAAGGAATTTCCCTCCCCAGGGGAAAACTTTCCCCTTTCTTTAAAAATTGCTACTCAGTGGGGCTGGAGATTTAGCTCAGTGGTTCCGGCGCCTGCCACGCAAGCATAAGGTCCTGAGTTCGATCCTGGTAACCACATACAATGCTGGGCATGGAGACTCACACCCACCAGCCATCAATACCGCATACCACAGTGCTGGGCGTTTTGGTTCGTGCCCATAATCCCAGCACTCGGGAGGCAGAGGCAGGAGGATTGCTGAGTTTGAGGCTTGCCTGGGCTACATAGTGAGCTCAGGGCCAGCCTGAACTACAAAGCAAGACCCTGTCTCAAAAAAATAATTACTACTCAGTTCTCAAAGGCATGGGTATCTTCAGCCGATATATTCTTGCCCTTGAGAATCATAGCCTCTTGGGACCGTTGAGGCCTCAGCTGTGATCGGAGGCAAAATGGAGTTAATAAAGTATATTAAATTTTTTTAAAACACTGAGTCCTCAAAATCCAGTATAGAGCTTTTCGAATATTACTGTTGACTTAACTGGGACTGAAACTTGGCACATTCCATGATCTTGTCCTTGCTCCTTAGAATTGTGCCAGTGGTTGAATGGTTCACGTTGAAAGAATGAGTGATTTCTGTCTACCTTCTTTTTGCCTCTGTTCAGTATCACAATTATTTTCACTTTTGCTTCCCTGGCTATTGCTTTGCACTTCCCAGCAGTTCATTGTCCCACTGAGCTCTGTCCCACTGTGCAGTCGGCACACAGCCGCGCAGCTGGGACGGTGTCCTGCAGATATGTGAGCCACTTACACAATTTATTCATGTTTACCAATGTTTGTAATATGAGGTCTGTTCCTCATATTATCTGAGGGTTCACAACTCTAGTACCTGTAAGTTGAAGATGAAGACATAGTATACTTTTGTTCATAAGAGCTTCTACCTCAAGACATGCACACCTTCCTGAAGGCATTTCTCCTGAAATCATCAGTGTGTGGGGTGTCAGCTAATGAATTTTGAGGGAAAACAAATATTCAATCCATAGAATTATAAGGAAGATGTCAGCCAGAGATACAGTCATCTGGATTCATGGCTGGGTTTGAAAGATCAATTTTTCAACGTTAATTTCTTTACAAGGTTGGCAGGTAAACATTTAAACATTGGTGGCTGTCAGAGGCCTTCGTGTCTTGTCTGTTGTAGAGGACTGCCAGAGTGTCCTGCCAGTGGAGTGGCTATCTTCCCTCAGAGAAAGTGATCCTGGGAAGAACAAGGCAGAAGCCACAATATTGGTTCACTTCTTTCCTTTTTTTTTAATCCTAGCACCAGGGATCCCGTATTATCATGTCCACAATATCCCACTGGTCATAAAGGTCCCGGCCTTTGTATTAGATGGGAGTAGCAGAAAATAACAGAAAATGACCATGGGGCCATGGGGCTGGCTGCCAGTGTGAGATGAATCTACCAGCTCTCTTTAAACTCTTCTGGCCGGCCTTGACTTGTTCCTGGACATTTCTAATATTCTTCTGTTTCTCCCCTTCTTGTTTGCCCATCTAGCTCCGTTTGTGCTTCAGGTTTCCATTTGGATGCCTCCTCCTGGGAGGGGTGTTCTTCCCAGCCGTGCTGCTCCACCAGTGCATCTCTCACTACCGGCTCTGAGTACCCTGTTACATTCACATAGGACTTACTCTAGTTACCTCATTACAGTTACCCGTTTCCTACTTTGTTTTCAGTGTCAGACTCTTGAGTTCACGAAGGGATGGACCGTGTCTTTCTGCTTCCTTGTTAATCCCCAGGGTCCACCACAGTACTTGGGAACACATCACAGGAACTCGGCAGATAGTCATTGGTTGGAAAGATGAAGGAAGAGATGGGTGGCCAGGTGGGCAGACTCTGAGTTCACAGAGAAGACTGCCCAGGGCTTTTCACCTGTATCTCTGAGGTGTTGCCAGTGCCCTGCACATAATACAGGATGGCCCTTTTTCCTTCCTTCTCTTTTGACCTGTCCTTTTCGATAGAATAAAGGCATTGAGATTCAACATCTGCATGAGTCTGTCATTAGTGATAAATCTGATTATTTATAAAATTTATCTCTTGATTATTTTCTGTATTCAGCTATTGCTAACATTCTTCTACAAGTCAACTCTTGTAATAAGATTTAGATAATTTGTATTTGTGATGAGGGTTTAATAGCCCTAACAGTGTTCATTTACGTTTAAGTAAGTACCTTTAGCATGGAAGATATTTTATGAACGATGAATAAATTCAATATATTAATAAATACCTTATATTGAATACAGTGAGTTTTCAAATTGTATGAGAAATGAATATATTTTATTAGATCCTAAATTTGTTAACACACTGAATTACTGACATGAAAGTTGAATAAGTTGTTTCCGTTTCTTGATTTGAAATTAGGAGAAAATTGACCTGTTACTGTGACTTGATTATTTTGATGAACAGTTCTCTCCTGCTGTTTTGCTGGCTGGGTGCAGACGCAGGTAAGCAGGAGCCTCACCCACAGTGCTGGCCCCGTGTGCCCCTAAGATGTGCAGCGCCGGGTCCGTGGCCAGGAAGCCTGTGGCGTGAGTGCACCTCTCACCTTTCTTCATGAAAAATGGTTTCATTTTATCTTTTTATTTATAAACTTTGTAAGTTAATTCTGTATTTGGCCTTTTGTTGTTTTTAAACTCCTTCCCAGAGGTTTCTGAAAAGGGCATGGACTCTGGAGCAAACAGAAGTGTGCCCAGGTTCTGACTGCACTGCTTCCTGGCAGCTGCTGGTTGGAGGATGAAGGGAGGGTGAGGAGAGGTGCGGCTCGGTGCTGTGTTGGGCAAGGTACTGCGCCTCTCTGGGCCATTGTGTCCTGCTTTCCGGCGTGCACGGTGCGGACAGGAGGGCTCCTTCCCAGACCGTCCTCAGCTTCAGCCGGACACCTGCGGTGAAGTGGGACCTGGTCTTCGGTGTGCGGAAGGTGCTCAGTCGAGATTGAGTAACGAGGGCCTTGTTACTACGCCGTCTGCCTGGCTTGAAAAGCCTTTTGTGTCATCTAGTGATGCCGCGCTGCTGCGCTGGAGTGGGTGGCCGGCCCTCCTGGTGGGGAGCGCTGCCTGGCAAAGCCCTGGGCTGCTGTCTTCCTCACTCACTTGCCAGCCCAGGGCAGTGTGAATTTATTATGCTTCTCCTGTCCTCCTGCCTTTGGTGAGTGTTGATATTTTTATGTTCCTCTTGCTTCTGCGTGTGGGTGTCCCCAAGCTTAGTTCCACACCCTCCTCCTGCTGCTACCGTACACTGTGGGTTCCAGACCTGGGAGAAGGACCCTGCTCCTGGGAAGCCTTTGCTCCAAAGACTCGCTCTGGAGTTCCTTAGCTGCTTAGGGCTCCCTGGGTGTCCAGCGGGGAAGTGACGTGGCCTCATTTTTCTCCATATTACCTTCAGGCTGATCGGACTGGGAGGAATGCGAGGGCCCCACAGGTGGACTGTGCGGGCCTTCCAGGGCTTGAGTTGAGTGGCCTGTTAGAACAGGTCTGTGTCAGAAGTGATGAATAGTTTTTGTGGATTTTGAGCAAGTTGCCGATCGATCAGCTCCTATTTAATGAGAGAGGCACTGTAAGAGGAGCAAAAGCCCAGCTGCCTGTTTGGGAGCCACCTGCCTTTTCTCTTTACTTCATTTTCTTGCTAATGAAGGAACCAATTGGTTTAGAGCGATCAATGCTGACCTATTAGGATCAGACATTGTTTTGGCATTGCCAAGGCAATTAAATTCAGCAGGGTGAGGATTAGAGAGAGAAAGGCTGTGGAAAAAAGAGAAACGAGGGGCTTTTTATTCAGAAACAACCTTTCTAGTGTTAGAGGTGGAAAAAGGATTAGTTTAAAGAAATTAATCATTACAGCATTTTCTTTCTGGTACAATAATCAGAACTTCTGTTGCCGTTAATTCCTAAATTTAGGGAGATAGATGCTCTGCTCACTGATGGGGTTTAAGGTACATACTTTCATTGCCCACTTTCCTTTCTTCTGAAAACCTTCTGTAGGAGACCTTGTGCCGCGCAGTGGGCACCGTGACCTGTACATGTAGATCTTCTGAAAAAGGTCCAGTGTGAAGTAGTCGAGCTCCTCATTCCATTTACAGAAGATGCGATCTAGAAACTGTTAACCGGTCTCTGACGGAGGAATTGATACAGAGCATAGTATGTAAAACCTCGGAAGCAAGATCCCCGCGCCACTCGCCTCGCACACCCCTGCTGATCCTGGGGATCCCCGCACGGCACCTCCCACTCAGATGCACAGTAATGTCTGAGTAAAGCCACCATTGACCGAGCAAATACGAGGTTGGATCTTTAAGATGCCGAGGATTTGAACACATAGTATTCCAGGGTTGGGGAATCAGAGGAGTAAACACCTAAAATCAGGAATGGTGAAATAAATTAAGGAGATTTTTCTAGAATAGAAAGACATACTGAATAGAATAGACATACTTCTAGACATCTAGAATGGAAGGCATACTGAAACTGGAATTCCATTTCCACAGGTCGTTTTATTGAGTAAAGTTGACTGTCACTGACCCTTAATACCAAAACGTGGGTATACATAATTTTGCCAAAAAGAGAGTATAGTCCTTCATATTGTTTGTATTTTACCATATTGAAGTTACAGTTCTTTTCTTTCTCTCCTGAGGAGGGTTCCTCACGCAGACACAGGTCTGGGCCTGCAGTGGCTGGGTCCCTGGACACTGTCCCCTTGGAGCTGTCAGGGAGCCGGCCTGGCCGGTCGCTGACTGTTTGCCTGTCCCTCTCTGCAGTCAGAGTGGAGTCACGTGGCCCTGCAGGCGGTGTATGTGTTGCTCAGATTGTGTACATCCATGGCTTGGAGGGATGTCTGTGTGTTGGCGCTGGTCAGTCTTTGAGCCACCTTCAATTTCCTGTCTCTTCGTTCCTGCATCAATTTCCAGATTGTGCTACATAATAAGTTCAAGACAGGCCTGAACTACATAGTGAGACCCTGTCTCAAAACAGAAAAAAAAACCAGTATACTGAAGATATTATTTTAATGAGATATTCTACAGTGTTCTGTTCAACTAAGTCTCCCAAATCTGGTGTATTTCAGTTGAAACATAACATTTTTGAATGCAGTTTTTGACCTCTATCTGTATGTTAAGAAATGTAAAGTTGAGATGAAAAGTATACTCACACATACCTAGGTTATTCTACGCATGCTGAATAATCAAATGAGTATCGACTTTTAAATTTAAATAAAATTTTAGTTACTTGATTTTTCCATGTTGCAAGTATTAGTGGCTACCATATTGGACAGAGCAGCCCTATAGGATAGATTCTTAGGTCAGTTGAACTCTGTGTGTGTGTTTAATATATGATGACAGATTGCTTTTTGGAAAAATACATTGCTTCTCATTTGATTTGATATAATCTTTCCAGTGTGCTTCATTTATCTACTTCTGTATGTTATTTCTTTTTTTGTTGTTGTTGAGACAGGGTCTCGTTTTGTAGTTCAGGCTGACTCTGAGCTCACTATGTAGCCCAAGCAAGCCTCGAACTCGGCAATCCTCGTGTGTCTGCCTCCCGAGTGCGAATGCTGGGATTACAGGCATGAGCCACCACGCCCAGCACTGTGGCATGTGGTATTGATTGCTGGTGGGCGTGAGTCACCATGCCCAGCATTGTATGTGGTTACTGGGGATTGAACTCAGGACCTTGCGCTTGTGAGGCAGGCGCCAGAACCACTGAGCTAACCCTCCGGCCCATGATATTTCTTTTAAAATGCAATATGTCTTCATAAAAAGCCTGAACTGGAGTCTTGTATCAGTAGTAGGAATAGTAAAATGTTATAGTTGCTTTGGAAATAGCTCCTCAAAAAATTAATGTGTAGTTACCAGTTAACCCAGTAATTTCCCTTGTAGAAAGAGAATCCAGAGAAAGGAGATACACCAGGTACGATAGCTCAGTTCTCTAGGAGGCTGAGATGGGAGGATTTCAAGTTCAAACCAAATCTGGGTAACTGAGTGACTTACCAAGAGCTAACTTTAAAAAGGAGGGTGAAGGGGCTGTTGGGGGTGTTTATGTAGCTCAGTGAGTACAAACACCCTATATTTGATCCCTAATGCTGCAAGAAAATAAAATGGAGCGGGGATGAAAACATGCCCACAACATAAAACTTGAACGTAAATACTCATAGCTACGTTATTCACATTCAGAAGTGGAAATAGTCTAAATGTCCATGGATGAGCAAAATAATTATATCTGTGTAATGAAATATTATTCAGTCATCAAAAGGAACAAAGTGCTGATACATACTACTACAGCATGGATAAACCCTGAAAGCATTACACTAAGTAAAAGAAGTCAGTCGTGAGAGGTCACAGATTTTATGGGTCCGTTTATGTGAAATGTCCAGAAGGGTGGAGCCTCCAGAGACAGAAAGTGGACTAGGTGTTGGTTAAATTTAAGACATTGCGCATGTGTCCATTGAGGTAATGATAGTATAAATTCCAGCATTTTCTTTCTGTAGCCTTTGAGCCAGAATCTCCCATACCCCTGGAGTGACGTGCACCCCGCGTTGGAATCACTCTTCTGGCCCTACAGTGGAGTCAGGTGTGAGAGCTGAGTTCGCTGGTCTGGCGGTCGCCTGCGATGACGCTGAGCAAATCTCTAGGGGAATAGACCCTGCCCGCGTTCGTGTCACGCGGTGCTGTGGAGGGTGTTCACGGTCACCGCGCTGCGTGTCGGAGATGAGTTTGAGTGGCGTGTGATGACAATCGGAGACCGCCTGTACCCTCATCTTTCATAATTACTACCCGAATCTATTCAATATGTATGTGGGAGTCTACAGAGAGAGAAAGGAAAAATCCTATTCCCAGCTGCATGACATAAAGCTGTATTTTTTATTAAGGGTTTGACTGACAATATAAGTCATAAATCACCAACATGAAGTTTGAAGCACCAGGAACCAGAAAGGAAATATAACCTGCAAAATGTGCCATGCCAGTATAATTTAATATTCATATTACCCAGGACTTTAAAGCAATTATACAGCAAAATAAGGCATCTAATCTCTTATGCAGTATTTTCTTTTTTTCTAATGAGTCATCTTGATCCTTTGTGTCATTCCTTTATCGTGTCAGTGGACAATTATGAATCTGGATATTTGTACATCGGAGTGTTTAGCTTTTGAAAAAAGATGGTGAATAATTACAGCACATTTTCACAGAGTCTCTGTATGCTGTAAGGTCTCTCTGCAGTACAGTCAGTCGTGAAGGGATAAGGACGCCCAGTGACGCCCAGAACAGGCTGCGTGTGTGTTCCAGGTGTTGCACACGCACACTGACTGGAAGTGATAGTGGTGTCACAGGGTTAAAGGGAGAGTATGTGAAATTTCCTGGCTTTGTATGCGGCACGCACAGAACATGGCACTGCATTTGCTTGGTTTTTGGCGCAGTCATGTGTCATTAACAATTCATTGTGGTGTATCAAGCCATGACACAGACCACATCTTGAGCATATTTCTCTGGAAGACAAAGGTGCAGACTTTTATGTATTGAGTTAAAGGAAATGAAACTTTCCCAGCAAGGGTAAGTAGAAAGAAACTTGGCTGTGGATATAATATATGTCTTTAAAATGTGGTGAAACTAAGTTTAAAAGATTCTTTATTAAATCCTCACTGCTGTTAATTAATTTCTGTACTATAAATTATCACAGATTTCCTGACAAATTTGGCCAAAAGAGCCAGTGGACAGTTTGGTACATTGTATAGTCCTAGAAATAAATTATTATGATACTATTATTAGCCCCTCCTCATTTAAAGAGCTTCTGCCTAGTATGAAACTGGTGGTCTACCATAGATTTCTTTTTTGAAAAAAGATAAATCATAAACCAATGTATTAACCCCTTGAAAAGATAGCTTTTATGATGACATTTTAATATTACAGAAGTCATGACATTTAACACCCCAGTTTAAATGATTGTCAGGTTTTGAGCATTAGCCTTTTTTAGAAACAGAGTCATTTGAAGGTTAAGGTTTAGAAACACAGTAGGCATTTTTGCACATACACAAAGACGTGCTGGCTGAAGGATTGACGGACACTGCCCCTTCACAAACCTCGCTTGAAAAGGCCCATATCGAACCTATAAACACACTAAATTCACTTGATATGTTTCCTTTCAGTCAATATGGACTCTGGTAATGCTGTGGAGAGGTAGGAAAAGCTATTACACCCGGTGCTGAAATACACAAATAGCTCACTGTTCCAAGGCATCTCTGTTCCCCTTTTCTCAGTTAAAAAAAAAAGTATCTGTAAAACAAATCATTATAAAAGTCTAAGAGGGCTGTAATCCTAACAGCTAACACAGGTACTGAGTTGTACTCTCTTCCATTTCCTTAAAAAAAGGAGAAAACAAAGGACCCCTTAATGTTGAAGAGTTGCTGCTGCTGTTGCTGCCGCCGCCGCTACTGTTGCTGCTACTGCACGTCAGTAGGCCAAGCGCATGAGGCTCCAGCCAATGAAATTATGAGCTTCGAAATGGTTTTACCCAAGCAGACTTTCTGTCAGAGGCAGTTTTACTGGGAGTGTTTTCCTGGCACAAAGTACACAACTGAACATTCAAATCCAGATAGGCTAACAGATGTCTCTTGAGCAAGAGCGTCATAAAACCAGATTTCACTTGAGCGAGGAAAATACTTTTTCCATCATTTCTTATTTTTCACTTGGAGATTGTATTTCACTTTAGACAACAGCCCCATGCGCTGTGATTGGAAAGGGCGCCTGGGAAGGTAGAATTGGTGCATCCTCTCAGTGTGAGGCGAGCACATGCATTCCAAATGGAGGTGATGCTACCTAGTTCCGAGAACATGGAATGCTAATGAAACAGGCCATTATTTCTCTCACTTGGTTTTCGGGTCTCTTTCCGACAAATGTCTGACACACTGAATTCATTCTTCACGATTCTGCATGAGTGTATCTGGCATCACGGCAAGTCCTTTCCCCAAGAATTTAGTGGAGTAGCTTATCTGTGGACTGACTTCTCCTCTGGGCACAGATGGAACAAAAATGAATGACATGTTTTTAGAAGGCTTCTTTCAGATCCATATGTTATGTCTGTGGCTGTCACTCATACTCTGTCACACTGACCAGATACCAGCTGCTGAATAATGCATGTTAGAACCATGATCCTTTCATATACCTTGTCTTATTTCTAGATTTAATATAATTTCACCCTACAACAAACAAATGTTCTTCATTCAGAAACATAATGTTTGAAAAATGAACATGATTTGATTATCTAATTTGAAGTCCCTAGGAAAGTAAATGTTCAAGAATAAATTCTTAGTCCAGGTGCAGTTGCTCATGCCTGTAATCCTACCTACTCAGTAGGCTGAGGCAGGAGGATCACAAGTTGAAGATGAGTCTGGGCAACTTAGTGAGACCTCGTCTCAAAATAAGAGAAAGCACTGAGGATATAACTTAGTGGTAGAGCAAGGCTTTGGAATCAATCTCTAGTGCCCCAGAAAGAAAAAAAGTCAAGTCTTAAATGTTTCTATCTACAAAAATCTTTTTTTTTAACCATACAATATAGCCAGCCACTTGATAGAGATGTATATCAAATGCAGTCATCCCTTGCTATTGTCAAGGGATTAGTTACAGGCTCCATACATGCCAAAATTCAAGTCCCTTAGGTATAATGGCATAATATCTGCATAGAACCCATGCATATTTTCCCATACACTGTAAATCAGCTCTGGACTTTTTATAATATCTAATGTGATATAGATGCACTGGGAGTAGTTGTTGTACTATATTGTTAGGGGATCCTGTTGAGCAACACATGCTGTACGTTTTCAGCACAAATGCATTTTTATACGTTTTCAGTGTGAGGCTGCTTAAATCCATTGATGTGGAAACCACAGGTATGACCGTGTATGATCTGACTGTGCACAATTTGTCTACGTGGAATACCATCACTAAGGGTGAACTTTGGTAGACATGAGTAAATCATAAAATGTATCATAAAAATAAAATTAATTTTATTACATTTATATTGGTCAAAATTTTAAAATGTGGCCTTGTACTACAGAAGCCTTAGCACTGACCCCGCTGAGCTGCTTCTGGACATCATCTTCCCCCTCGTGATAGGAAACATCACTTTCAGCTCAAGTCCAAGGAGGGTCGATGTTTTATGACAACGCATCTCCTCTGGTCCTGTGTTCTTTTCTTTGTTCTTTTTATATTTATCCCATGAAGTTGAAGATAACCTGTCGTGAATATTGTTAAATGTTATTTTGAAGGTGTTCTTGTTTGTCTGTTAATTCAGTGGTGCCATAGATTGCACCCAGGGAGGCCCACACATGCCAGGAGGAACTCTTCACATCAAGCTACGCTCCAGGCCCCATTTATGAAATTTTAAAAGTGGCAAAGTCAACATGAATTTATCGTTGGATGACATCAGGATTTATCACATGAAATTGTTGAAGCCTTTAGTCTAAAATGGAATAAAGTAACTAAAATAGAGTTTTTTCATTTATTTGATGTGTAGTAGTTTACCAACTAATGCCATAAAGATTAGAATTACTATCTAATCTCTAAGAGTCTGCTTGTTTTGAGTTTAAATTTTATAGGCTCATATTGATTTAAAAACATGTAATGTTCTTGTAAAACATAACTAACAAATTTATTATTTCTCAATGTTTATACTATTAATTGCTTCTCCATTTATTTAACCACTGGAGTTTTAATAATTTTGTACACAGAATTAATAATTTTTATGGCCATTATTATTACTGGAGCATTTTACTCTTTGAATAATAAATATACACTCCAACTTCAGTTTACTGGCTTCAGTGTCAACAGCACAGAAGCACTTTTTCACACCAGCCTGCATTCTGGATAAGATACTTAACTCTGTTTGAAAGTGAGCAGTCAAGGGTTAGCCTTAAATCTTTGCCTGGCAGGATGCCACCTGCCTGTCGTCCCAGCCATGCTACAGACAGAGACAGAAGGATTGCAATGAGCCCAGAAGGTCAAAACCAACCTGGGCAGCGTACAACAGCCACAACCAGATACTAACCCTGAGTCCCAAGGCCGTTCCTTGTTCACGTAACTGAGGCTAATTCTGTTACTTAGATTTGCTGGGGACCTGGACGGTCAGTGGACCGACACTGACCACCGACACATTCAGGATGTGGAATTGACTCTAAACATAGAATTGGGCTCTCAACACCCTGCCAAAGTGGTAGAGCAATAGCAGCAGTCAAGGCTCGGTTTGAGTGTGCTCTTACTATGACTAAACAGATTGTATTCATGTTAAGAAGAATCATAAACATTTAGGTCTGTTATGTCAAGAAAGGAGTTCCGGGCAAGATGAGGCAGGATTTTCCTGAAGCCTGGAGGTCTTCTTTCTGGGAATGTCTTTCTGCTGCATTGATCATCCATTCAGACACTGTGAAATTTTAGGTAGCTCAAGAATTACCATCTGTTAGCCCAGTCAGACTTTCTCCCTAGTCTTCTGGGGCCTAAAAATAATGGGATTTTTCTTTCATCGGTTATATATTTGTGAAGAACTTGTAATATGTATGTTATGGAGGTGGAACTTTCTAGGTTGTAAATGCTGCCTGCTTTAACTTCTACCTGTGCTAAGGAGGCTTTTGTTGGGGGGGTGTTTTTGCATATCCACGAGAACCATTGCCAAAGGCCTAGGCTCAGAGGAGAGATAAAGAGGGATTTATATCTGACAGCAATCTTTGTCTCTTTTAATACCATTTTATTGAATTCTTCATAAGGTGGAAACTAATCAGTGAGTCTAAAGATACACAAATTAGGCCCAGAGAATCAAGTACATTTGATGATACAGCAGAGAAGCAGTAAAACTTTATATAAGGCAGTGTGCTTTATTTTTATATAGCCTAATTCACAGTATCACAAGACACTTTATAGAAAGAATCAATTGCAAGCTTAACAGAAAAAGGAAACTTTTAAGGTGAGATTTAAGGACAGAACACACTCTTAATTTTGCATTTATCTTGCAACTGAGTCAGAATCCCTGTGCCTTATGTACTACTATTATTAAAGTTAAGACTTCAGACTTTCTTTTAATTTCTAGAAACTTTCTTTTCCCCTCTGTGAATTGATCATCTTTTCTTGTTTCTTTGCCAGTCGCATAATTTTTTCTTGAAAACTAGACATTCTGAATATCACGATAATGTGACAACTCTGGAAATCAGCTTGTGCCCCTGCCCCAGGACTTGGGGTTGCTGCTTGTGGTAGAGTGCGTGCATGTTTGATGACTTCCTGAGCATGCTTTGTACAGCCTGTAGTTTTGTTCTGTGCCCCCTGAAGTCTGCATTGTGTTAACTTACTGGTTAGTATTTTGATACAGTTTCCTGAAACTCGCAGAGGAGAGAACAGCTCTCCCAGTCCACGCAGACAGTCTTTGTCTTGAGGTAGTGCTCCTGCGTGGGGCCAGTCTGTTGGCAGCTCTGCTCTAGCCTCTGTTGTGTGCTGGTTCTGCACCCCTGTGTGGCCCAGGCCGGTTTCCAAGTCGCCTTCTTCCTGCCTCCGCCTTCCGCGGGCTGGCTGGGATGCCCATCACTACGCCCCGCGCTTCCCGCTCTCGCAGAACCCGAGGGCAGCCACTCGCGAAAGCAGAGGGCTCCTCAGCCTTCCTGAGTGCGTGCCCAGCCCTGGGCTGCACGCGGGCTTCTCTGTTCTACATTCACAGGAGTCTTTCAGGGGCCCCGGGTACCTCCTTTTCTAGCCTCTTTATTTCTAGGCTTTTTTTCTACTCCTTGTCCGCTGGTGTCCCTTGCCTCAGGCAGTTGCAGCCACCAGTTATTACTTTGGTAAAAGCCATTTGGGGAGCCACCAGCCTTGGAGAGGGTCCACGGTGGGCAAAGCCAAGCCAAAGCCATAAGCTAGTCCTAAACACAGCCACCCGATAGGCCGGACTCCACAGCCGAAATGCTCCTCCCTCTGGTCGGCAGGCCCGCAGTGGGGGTGTGGGCTCCGGTCCTCCAGCTGCCACACAGCAGGTGTCGGGTAGTAAGCAGCAGGCTACTTATTTGTTTATGAACGAATGGATGAATGAGTCAGTAAGTGAGTAGATGAGACAGACTCTTGCCATGTAGACCCGGCTGGCCTTGAATTTGTGATTTTTCCTGCTTCAACATCCTAAGTGCTGAGATTATAGTTAGTAGTGGACCATTTAAAACATCCCAGCACTCTGTTATCATTGCAGCCTCATTTTGCGTGAGGAGGAGCCACTGGGGATTGAACATCTTCAACCCTTTTTTATTTTGAGATAAGTCTCACTAAAATACTGATTTTACCAGTCTAGACCCAAACTGTTGATCCTCCTGCCTCAGCCTCCTGAGTGCTGGGATTGTAGTCATCTGCCCCCCCCCCACAATGCCTGGCCACCTCAGTTTCTTCCTTCACCATGCCTTGTCCTAACTGCTTTGGGTTTTGATTAGGTTCAGATTTCTGCAAAAGTTGATTGCTGCAGATTTTGTTAGTTGATTTTGCACAGATGGAGCCCCTGGAGTGACACCTCTTTCATTGTTGTTACCCCATAAGCAAGTACTCATTAAATGTTATTTTCATTATTGTTCTTAGCTAAGTGCTTCCTAATTTCCGTTACTTATTTCTTGTTTGACTCATGTATTATTTGAAAATGTAATTAGTTTGCAAATGATGGGTTTTTAAAGTTGTATAAGAGGAGTGTGTGTGTGGTTACTGTTTTTCTGTTAATTGTGGCCAGAGAATATGGTCTATGTGATACTGATTATTTCAGATTTATGGACACCTGGCCTGAGTGATGGTATATGCCTCTAATCATGGCACCCTGGAAGGTGGAGGCAGGAGTTCAGGGAGTCTGAGCCCAGCTTGAGCACTTAGCAAGACTCTGTCTCAACATGAGGAAAAAAAACCCCAAAAAACAGAAAAGGTTGGAGATACAGCTCATTTCAAGGCACTGAGTTCAGTACTCATGACTGAAAAAAATTTGCTACTATTTGATTATTGACAGTGTTGTCTTTTTGATTGATTTTCTGATTTGAAAAAATATATATTATCCAGTTATCAGAAATACTATTCTTCTATATTCTTGTTATTTCGATTGTGTAGCTTACATATACTGTATTTTTCTGACTTTTTGTCTGGCAGATCTGACAGCTGCTGAGATATAGTGGTTAAAATTTACCTGATCCTGCTCTTGTCAGTTTCTTAGCTTGTCACTTTTGCTTCATGTAACTTGAAAGTGTATTATTATGTGAATACAGACTTAGAGTTGTTAAATATTTCTGATAAAAAAAATCTTTATCAATATGTAGTTTCCTTCTGTTTTTAGTCATTTTTTCCTGATGTTATTTTAACTATATATATATATTTTAACTATATATTTAACTATATATATGAGCCAAACCCATTTTTTTCCATACCTTTTGTTTCATGTCCTAATGCTTGTGTTTCAGCATATCATTTGGTTTTGTTTTTCCAGTTTGGGTATCTTTTAAACTACAGAATTTGGTCCTTATATAGTGTTAGTCTTAATGTAATCGATCTGTTTCTACTGTATCCTGTTTTACTATTAGTTTATTTATTTTTACCAGTTTCTTTTATCTTACTTTCATTTATGGCAATCTATATTACTATTGTTGTTCTTCATTCTGACCCCTCCATAATGTAATATTTTGGAAGTTGCACCTTGTGTGTGTGCTTCGGTGTTTACACTGGACGTTGGAAATTCTAACATCTTGTTTCACCTGAAGTTAGTCCGGGTCTCAGACTCTACTGAGATTGATAAGAACCACAGACTGTGTTCCTTTCTCACCATCCCTTGTGTGACCTCTGTGCTGTTATTTTCTAGAATTTTTTTTTTTTTTTTTGCTTTTTGAGACAGGGTCTCGCTTTGTAGTTCAGGCTGGCCCTGAGCTCACTATGGTGCCCAGGCAAGCCGCCGCGAACTCAGCAATCCTCCTGCCTCTGCCTCCCGAGTGCTGGGATAACAGACGTGAGCCACCGCGTCCAGAATTGTGGTATGAGGCATTGATTGTTGGTGGGCGTGTCTCCACGCCCAGCATTATATGTGGTTACCGGGGATCGAACTCAGGACCTTGCGCTTGCGAGGCAGGCACCGGAACCACTGAGCTAACCCTCCGGCCCTTTTCTAGAATTTTATGTGTGTCTTGATTTTTAAATCTTCCAAATGGGACAGCATTA
Source organism: Thryonomys swinderianus (assembly GCA_004025085.1). NCBI lineage: Eukaryota > Metazoa > Chordata > Mammalia > Rodentia > Thryonomyidae > Thryonomys > Thryonomys swinderianus. The sequence continues at coordinate 23,082 of PVIC010009963.1, forward strand.
TTGTTTAATCCAGCCAACATGTGTGTAGTGTTATCTGTAACTGCTGCCTGTATTTGGTTTACCATTCCTTCTACATCTCAGATACTCCTTTACAACAATTTTTCTTCTTTTGAAGTATCTTAGAGTTTCCTTTAATGAGAATCTGCTGGTAATAAAATTTATTTTTCTTGGAAAATTTCTTAAATTATGAACGTTCTGCCACTCTTATCCTTGAAAATATTTTCCTTTGGTATATGTTTACCATTGCTTACTTTTTGTGCTCATCAAAGAAACACAGGTTTATAGCTTAAACCTGTGGCCAGGTGTAGTGGCAAGTGCCTGTAATCCCAGCACTCCAGAGGCTGAGGCAGGAGGATCACCTCTGAAGTTCAAGACCACCCTGAACTACATGGTGAGACCCTGTCTCAAAAAATTAGTCAAGCAGCACCTCAGAACATGTGTGATGAATGGTCCCTTCCACATTCCCTCTATCCGGGCTTCTTTTCCCAAGGCAGACTCCGCTCTTTTCTGTGTGCATTGACACCTACCTTATACTTCGCTACTCCCAACCTTGTGTACATTTTGAGAAGAAACATCTCTTTCTGTTCAGCTGACTTTTATTGGCTTCTATTGAAATTTCTGCTTCCTGTTTTAATTTTCAAGAGCTCAGTTTTGCTCTTAAATAACTGTCTTAAAGTTTTCTTTAGAATTTATTTCCTCCAGGTTTTTTGATGTTCTGGCTCTTCTCTGTTTTAGAGTTTTCTCCACTGTCCTCTGAGCAAATCCTTGATTGCCCTCTTGCTATTAACAGTAAAATACTGATACTGTTCTAAGCTGTGTAAAGACTTACAGCTTTGCTACTGGGCAGTAGTTCTTACCACTGGCTGAACATCTAGGGAACTTTAAAAAATAGCAGAATCCCCTAGGCCTGGTGACTCCTGCCTGTGAAAACAGCACTCTGGGAGGCTGAGACAGGAAGATTACCAGTTCAAGCTCACCCTGGGTAGTTAATTTAACAACTTCTGTAAACATTGTCCCAAAATTTTAAAAATACTTAGAAAGGGCAGGGATGTGGCTCAGTGGGAAGGTCCTGGTTCGAGCCCATCCTGGTACAGGACATGCCCTACCAAAGACTAATTTGAATCACAAGCTCCCAAGAGTGAAGCCCACATATCACTCTTTTTTGCCTTTTTAAAAAGCTTTTTGATATCCAAGCAGCCACAGGCAAGAGCTCTTGGTAATGCATTTTTATACCATTCCAGTGTTGATATTTTAGGACCACTCCTCCCCGTAGGCCCAGAGAACCAACATTGACCTGCAGAGTTAAAGTCTAGTCGCCAGAGCTGTAAGAGCCGAAGAGAGGCGTCAGCCTTGTCGGCCAGTGAGTGTGGTCAGGTCACCTCCTGACTTTCGTAAGATACTCTTGTGTTTCATGGCCTGGTTCAACTTCTGATCCGAAGATTATTTTACGTTCCTTGAAGGTACGCCATCAAGTTGTTTGCTTTTCTCTACGATGAAAGATGGGCTCACACACTCACACAGAGTGGAAAGGGTCCGAACGTTTCCCTGGTTCATCACCATGAGCTTTTACTCCACCCTCCCCCGCCTTTCACCTCAGTGACAGGAGCATCATGGCTGCTGGCTTCTGAGGCTTTCCAGGATTTTATAGCTAAATGGAGATTGAGCCTCATCTGCCCACTACTAATAATCAGCTTTCTTAGGCCTGGGAAGCCAGTTTTCAACTCAGATTTTATGTCCTTTTATTCTTATCCTTTTGACATTTTAAAACTGTCTTTTTATTGAAGTTTGAAGAAATTTTGGTGAAATTGAACTTCTGGCCAGTGGCTATTTTCCTCTTAGCTCCTTGATATTATTCCACTGTCCTCCTCTCACCCTCGGTGAGGCCAGCTGTCAGCCCCTGATGTTATCAGCCTCGGGTCTCCCTTCTGGCTGTGATTGCTGTGGTCCCTGCGTGTTTAGGACTGCCATCTTGGCTGTGCCTGGGGCACTTCGGAATGTTTTATCTGAGACTTAGGATCTTTCAGTAGTTCTGGAAAGAGCTCTTCTAGTAGTTCACAAATTTATCGTTCTCATTCTTTATACTTATTTCTTCTAGACCTGGGTTAGATTACATGTTAGATACCCTCACTATGTTATTTATATGTCTTAGTTTTCTTTCACATTTTTCATTTCTTTGTATCTTTACATAGCATTCTGAATACTTTTCTTCAGCTTTTTCTCTAATGTATTCTCTCCAACCTTCTTTGATCTTCTGATAACTGATTGGTTCAAACTATATGTTTTTCTTTCTGTTAATATAGTTTATAGTTTTCTTCATTATATTTGGTCAACTTTTACAGTCTTAGGCTGTTATAGTCTCATCTTTATATATTAGCATATTCATTTACATTCTGTATTTGATAACTCTCAGAGCTGTACCACCTGCCCTGCTGATGGTGCCGTTTGCTGTTTTGGCTTGTTCATTAAGGCTTGTTTCGTCATGTTTTCAGTGATTGTTTTTATTGTGAGTTCACAGTCCTGGGAATGATTTGAGACCTGCATGTGGTCTTCTCTGCACAACTAGGTTAGCTTCTCTTCAGTCCTCAGGGCAGACGACCAGCCAAAGGTCATCTCAGACTTCAGTTTTAATTTTGAGATTGCCAGGTACCCTGATAGTATGGATTCTGATCTGAGACTTGAAAAGGAGTCTGAGCCTGTGTTTAGGAATTCTCAAACTGTTTTGTTTCTTGTGCTGTGTATGTGTGTGTTTTTCCTGTTCTACTCAGTCAAGCTCTAGTTAAATGTGTCTCCTTGTGCAAGCCAGATCTCTTTCTATCTTGCTTGCTCGGTTCCAAACCCTTTAATGTGTTACTTTCTGGGAGTGTGAGCTTTTTTTCAGGTGCTTCTGGTTAACCTCTCAGCCTGTTCAGACCCTGGGCTTTGTGTCCTTACACCCTGCATACCTGTGGGCTGTTAAAATCCAAAAAGCCACTAGAGATCAAGAGGTGAACTCAGGGAACGGTCATCATATATCTTGCTATGCCTGGGAAAGTATGGATTTGTTACAGCTTAATTATTCAACCCTAGGGATGTCCTGGTGCGGGTGATGACCCATATGCTACACCAGGGCAAACACAGCGATGAGAGTTGCTCATTCCTAGAATGTGCTTCTTTTCCAAAGATTCTTCCCATCAGTTCCGACCACTATGAAATAACAACCCTGTTTTTCAAAGAAGTTTTTAAATGTTTTTTTACCCATTGTTATTATGATACAGTCTTCTTGCACGTAGTTAGCAATAATGCTGGATGTGGAAGCCTGCCTGCATCTTTGAAAAGGTCTTATCTAAGGAAGACTCTAAAGCTTTCTTTTTCAGGGAGAATTTAGAATATTCCTTTATTATATCATCTTTTAATTATATAATACTTTATAGGTTAGAAAAATTAATACT
>PVIC010009963.1:26609-44506 GCA_004025085.1 Thryonomys swinderianus
TACTTCGGTTGGTTTCTCGTATTCTTAAAACGTACCATAATAAACAGTGTCTGAGCCTTCCTCCCCAAGCAGAGGATGATTCCTTTCTCTGCATTGCTTCTGGTGGGAACGCTAGTCCAGCCCCAGGGCAGCTTCCTGGATGTGCCTGGCATGGTTTGTCCGGAGAAGAGGGTGTTAGGGAAACACATCTGTACTGCAGTCACATACTAAAATGGGACTTCTCCAAAACAATAAGAAAGCATTATATAAAATGGTATTTCACTTACCATATATTAAAATTGATTGGTAATGTGCTTCATCAGAAATGTTTCTACTTTTTGAACAGAATAGGATGGTGATGAAAGAAATACAGTAGGATTAGGCAATGAACTTGATGAAATATTGGAGACTGTACCCATAACCTCAGGAAACTGCTTGAGATAAGCCTAAATTTACTCAGGGAACTTGTCTCTGTGAGCAATCTGTAGCATCAGGCAGGGAAAAAGTGTGTGTGTCATCAAGTAGGATAATACACTTAAAGATATTATGACAGACAGTATATTCAGATGGAAGCCATTGTAATTCTGATTATCCAGTCCATTCAAGGTACAGGATAGCTTTTTATGATTATCACCACTCCAAGAGGGACAAATATTATAAGGTAATAAGCATACAGAGCTATCAAGTAGCCAGAGTGCATAGACTAGGAAAAATGAATAATATCAGAATACATCAGCTTGTTTCCAATTTTCTTTGTATACAATTGCAATAAAATTTGATGTGCAGGTCAGAGTGTTAGCAGTTTTCTTAGTGGTTAATGATTTACCTAATGGTTCCCCTTTATCAGAGAGTTTCTGGTTTTAGAGTGATTTTGTTAAAGTTTTCATTCTGTTTAACTTAAACATCTATGTGTATATGTGCTTTAATCATTTAAGGTGTGTGTGTTTACATACTAACCTCTGAAGTGGTGTTTGTAATATATAGGTTATGTAAAACTCATTAGCATAAAATTTCTTAAAGTCTTATTTCAATTCCATTTTCCACTCTAATACTACCAAACAATTCTTCATTTGGATACACTTCAGTATCATTTATAGAAAGCAAGTCTTTATTGGCCTTTAGCTAAACTGTATGTGTTTAGCTTCTGTAATCTTTCTGCTTAAATCATTCCCTCTGTGCCTTACACACAGTGCTTTTCCTAAGGTTCACATGTGTAATATCTTACTTTTGTTCAGGAAAAAAGAAACACATCTGCCACATGGGTACCTTTTCCTCTGTGGCTTCCCGTGCTCACTGGACAGCAAGGAAAAACTCTGGAGTCTGCTTTTCATGTGCAGCCCCAGATCTGGAGTATGCTGTCTGCTTGTTTTGAATGAGACATGTAAGACTGCAGACTTGGCCTCTCTTCTGTCATAGGTACCCATACAGTGCGATGGGTTTGCTTCTTTTTGCTTGGCTCAAGGTTAATTGTTTTGCAAAAGTTCTAGCTAAGTCCATACTTAGGCTTTAAATTTAGTGATCAGTGAACGCCCATTTTAGATGAGTAGGGCTGCAGAGTGACGTGTGTCTGTGTCCATCCCCAGCACCCGACCGCAGGTGGATTTATTTTCCAGCCTGCCTTTTCTCATAGTCCAGTCTTCCTTGAAGAACTCTGTTCAATAATTCAGATCCTTAAGTTCTTCTGAGTCTGAAAAGGTCTCATACTGTTGCCAGAGTTCAAATACCTGGTAACCTTTCATGCCCTGGTGAGCAGTGGTAGGTGCAGCCTGACAGATGTTGTTCTCAGGCTCAGCATTCTGACTGGAGATACCTGCTGACCTCCCTTCCTCTGTAGTTACTGTGTGCAGTGACTAGCGTTTGGTTCTGCTTAGATTTGCCAAGGATGATTCTAAGCAATCTGAGGGCACAGACTTTGTTACTAACATGCAAAGTTTTCAAGGCCAAGCTCCTAACACAACAGTATTCGGGAAGCACTTGATGCTAGTAAAAAGTAGAAGATACAATTCAGTTGTCCAAATGAGACATCCCACAGTTTTATTGAACATGATTTTGACCAAATTTATGTGTCTTCCTTATGTTGTCAGTGCCTTATGTTCTGAAAAGGCCCTCCTGTGGACAAGTCAACAGCATTTCTTCCAATAACTTCCCAGCACTTAGGTAGTCCTGGCCTATCTAACTTCTCCTTCCTTTGTTGGTAATTTTATCACAGGACTTAAGAATCCCATAGGATAGAAGGAATATCGAGTGGATTCAGACCACTCTTGCCTTCAAGGCAAGAAAGTATGAAAGATCACTGTAAGCTCCCCTCCCTCCAGGCTCCAGCGTGATGACCGGCACATTTCAGCTGCTCCTAGAGAAGGCCTTGTGGTTTTTGGACAGTGTGTTCCAAAGACCACTAAAATGTCGCTGCTAATTCTGAATCCCCTCCCTTGTAGGGGGAAAAAGCCAATGACACTTTTCTAGGACACAGTAGGTGTATCGGTAAGTCTATCAGTGCTTTCAGGGCCACGCAAAAGGTATTGATTTCATGCTGATTTCTATGCAGGGTTACTTCTTTCTGTAACTCTTCTGGTGTCTGTTGTATGTGTGGCAGGTGGTGAGATCTGTTTGACTCCATGCAGAACTTTTAAAACAATTTATTTTAAACCAAAAGCATTGTAATTATTTTTGTGTATTGTGTTAATTATGCTAAAAATGGGAAGTTGCAGGAAGATCTTATTAGTATACAGTAAGCTACACGTTATGTTCAATTTTTAAGTAATGATATTTATGATTAGCCAGAAATTTCTATTAATCTAGCTGTAAATGTAACTTTTCTTGCTTTCTCCTCTTGCTCTATGTGATTGAAATGCTAATAGTCAATAAGCTCTTCCAAAAAATGGTAAGTGTGAAAACAGAACTATCCCTTTTTTTTTTTTTTTTTTTGAGACAGGGTCTCACTTTGTAGTTCAGACTAGCTCTGAGCTCACAATGTAGCCCAGGCAAGCCTCGAACTCAGCAATCCTCCTGTCTCTGCCTCCCGAGTGCTGGGATTACACGTGTGAGCCACCACGCCCGGCTGTCCCTTACTTTTTATATCTGTTTCCCCTTTTTGGTTTCATTCTTAATACTAACTTCTAAACCTAACTTTAATATTAGCAGGTTTGTTTGCATCTTACAACAGTATGTATAGCAGGAATGCCTCCTGAAGTGCATATTTTATGGCTTCATTAGAAAAGAAAGTGTCACAATACATTTCCTTCAACATATATTGGATATTTAAGTGATGTACTAATACTGTGGATGACTTAATCATAATTCCTATATTCAGTGAACTTGAAATCTTATTAATTCTGGTCCAATAGAGAGAAATAAATGAGAGCACAGAATAATCTGTCCCAAAAGCAACAAACTGGCACGAGCAGTTTTTCAGCACTATAATACCTAAATACGCAGTCTGTCCACTAATCAGCTTAATGTAGAATGGTTCTGCATCGTGGATTATTTTCTGCGGAGTTCAGAAAACAGCAAGATGACCTATTTCACTGCCGTGGCCGTGTAGCCTTCTGGGGAGAGTGTCCCCCGAGGACCAGGGCTCTTCCGTGACATTGGTCCCTGCGTTCTTGGTGCTGGTCTGCACACAGGCAGCGGCCCTCCAGCCACAGAAAAGCTAATTGAATGGCCCAGCTCTGCCCTCGCCCTCGAGAGGAAATTCATCCGTGCACCTCTGCACAGCACACAGCCTAGAGGGAGTGAGGAGGGAGCAGAGGCCTGACTTTGACTTTTCAGAGACTCTGCGAGAGCTCTGTTGTTCTGGTCCATAAAAATCCAAGACTCTTATGGCTACAGAAGAGAGCTGGGGTCATGTCAGAGGCAGAAAGTAGTCGGGGTCAGGGCAGGTTTGGGAAGGTCTCGGAGGGAAGTCCAGAAAGACGTCTGTGATTTCCATGCAGAGGGCTCTGAGGGAAGAGCCGGAGCCTTCTAGGACATCATAGTGCCAGCTGAGCCGGGCCCTAGTCTCAGTGCTGGGAAAGCTGAGAACCTGTCCCCAAAAGAGGGAAATAAATAGACAACATGATAAATTTGTTGCTCCTGAAAATATGGATGAAAAGGTTTTTATCCTTCTGCTTCATATTTTAAAGTGTTATTTTTTTCTTGAAGGATCTGTGGATTGATGGAGTAGGATTTTCTTCTTGCTGCTGAAGCAATATGTTTGATTTTTAGAAAATGGGTTATGTCAGTCCACACCAAGCCACTAAAACTCCAACTCACAGCTGCAGAAATAGCCCGAGGAAGTGACAAATTAGTATACCTCATCATACTGTGATTGGGCTTAGTCTTTTAATAATGAGTGTGACTCTGCATGGGTAAGAGAATGAACTGGCAGTTTTTACAAAGATATAATTTCCCTGCAACTCCAGTGATATTTAAATTTTAATCATTTTAGATTTGGGGTTGGGAGTAAAATGAAGGTATGGCTAAAAGTCCTGTACTTAAGGCCCCAGAGACATTTATTTGGTTGTTGATGCGTGTGCCTGATGACCCTGAGGTAGTGAATTGGATACATCGTGTGATTCCTGTAGGACTTGAGAGCCACCTAATTGATCTACTTATTTTACATTGAGTTATTGTGATTTGTTATTGTCGTTAGTCTGTGGGTAAAATAATCTTTTGTTTTACTGGGATTGTCCAAAACCTACACAGACCTTCCCTTCAATTTTAGGAGAACTAGACATAGGCCGGGTACGGTGGCACGTATCTGTCATCTCAGCCGCTTGGGAGGCTGAGGCAGGAGAACTGAAAGTCTGAGGCCAGCCCGGCAACTCAGTGACACCACATCTCAAAAAAAAAGGGGTGGCATATAGCTCAATGCTTCCTAAGTTCAATTCCCAGAATTACTGAAAAAATAAAAAGAATAGATGTTGAGACCATAAAAGGTACAAGATTTAAAATTTTTTACATATTTTCCAATTGCAGCCTTATGCTAGATACTGATAAAAGCAGTTTAGAGACATGCAAGAAAGATAGCCATGTTATACCTACTAGATTCACTGTATGTACATGGCTCATTTTGTGAGCGAACCTTGTTTACATTATTTTCAGTGCGCTAGTGTGCAGATTACAGAGAGATTGGGAAGCTGTGAGATTTATTATTTACAGAAGGTGGACAGTAGAGTCTATTGCTTTAGGAAAACACACAGCTCAGAGCAGCAGCCTGTCCTGCGTTAATGAATCATGATGATAGCAGTGACCTTGAGAAGTCATCCATCTCGCTCACCCACAGCTCCTGCACAGCCCTGTCTCTCACACACACAGCCCTGGGCGGAGCAGGCTGCCTGTCACGTACCCACTGCGATCCTGAGGGGCTCTGGTCTCCCCAGGTCCCCCCGCCAGCAGTCACCTGGTAATCCTGGGTATTCCTAGCATCCATCACAGTTACACTGAATTGGTCTTACTGATGGCTGCACACTTTCACGCCGTATATTACACTGGCTTTTGGAGAGACAGCCAAAGTTAAACTCTTGCGAAATAGAAGGTCTCATCCGTGCACGATGTACAGAATGGTAAATTGTCCCAGGCGGACTGGATCGTCTTTCAGTAAACTAATACTGCTGAGATCCATTAAAGCCACGGGGGGTTGCCAAGTACTCACATCCTAGACTCATCAACTTGTTTTTTTTGCTGACCACTCAGTCAGTCAGCAAGAGCAGCGTGATAAGTCTTAGATGATAAACAGGTTCTGTTGCAGAGACAAAATGGATCACAGCAGAGAAGAAAAACTGTTTCAGATGAGGAAAATAAATGCCAGCAGCAAGGTCTTTTCGGATGAGAGCAAGTCCTTTCAGATCCAAGAGAATCTTGTTTCCCATGTGGAAACTGGAAGGGAAGAAAAAAAAATGCTTTTTGAATGTCCTGCATTAGACCTCAGCCTTGGACACCTGCAAGTTTGCAAACAGCTCGGGGGAAACCCTTGACTCGTGGACACACTGAGGGCAAATTTCAGGACTTGCTTAATAGAGTAGAGACATTTGTGGCAGTGAAATGCAGATTTGCTGTTAGTGTGAATTTATTGTGCTGCTGTAGCGTCTTTATTATTTCCTATAAAATACAACCTGATTTAAAAATAACTGGTCCTATGACACTTACAAGGTTGAATCTGATGGGGTGTCCATTGCAGATGAATAGCCCTGTAAATAATTTATGTCTTTTGTCACGTCTGTGTGGATTCTCTTAGACCTACAGTAATTAGCAATAAGTTCTAGGGTAAACTAGAGAGTGAAAGTGCCAGAAAGTCATATAGGTTAGTGAGCGCTATTGATTCTTTAAAATAATTCTGTAGTAACGACCATGGGAGAGGAGCCAATGTTTTTCCAAGCCTGATTAATAGCTGATTTAATTTATAAGCCTTAAAGCCCAAAGCAAAGATTCATTTGTTTTCAATTCTGTTTTATGTTTTTTGGAGCATTGAAGCTTGGGTAGTTTATTTAAATGAGGTACATTTATGACTTTTAATATGATTGCCCTCCCATTTACACAGAAAGTAATATATTATATTCAAAGAGGCAGGTTGAGTGAGTACTACTGGCCATGAAGCAAGCAAACAAAGCGAGAAGGATTCCACAGTGGATGTCACTTCTCTGCTAACACCGACGTAGTCAAGTCTCTCATGTCGTGTGAGTGGAAATTTCCTCAGATTGACCGAATCAAGCTGGAGTTCTGACGGGATCCAGGGAGAGTTGATGCAACCGAGGCAGGAACATGGGCAGGGCCGGAACCGGAACGTGGTCCTGAGCTGCTGCTCTCTTCGTTATCCTGCCAGGGCCAAACCCTCCTTTGTGTTTTATCACTGCTTTCACCTGCACACTGGTTTTCTCCTCTTTGGTGAGAATATGTGATATTTATAGTTACCTTTCTTTCAGATTTGTTTTACTTTTCAGTTTAAAAGCACTGACCAATGAGCTAGAACTCTGATTTCTAATCCCACATTCCTGGAAATAGAATCTGATTGGCACGCTTGGTCAGGGAGCCGGAGACCTGTGCGCAGGAGGAAGGCAGGCGCCTGGCGTGAGAGGGAGAGAGGTGAAGTTCAGTTCCGCCCACGCCTGCTTATTATTCCTTCTCCCTCTCCCACTCTCTTCTTCTGTAAGCATTACGTTTCCAGCGCAGTTACTTCCCTACGTGCGGGAGGAGGAACATGCGAGGATGTTTCGGGAGAGGAAACAGAGGAATGTGGAGCCACACTGTGTGCCATGAACTGCCTGGGCTGGGCAGAGGGATGACACGAAAGTGAGGCATGGGGCAGGCGATTTAGGGCCCCACGAGGAGAGTGGGGCTGTGTGGGGAAGGCCATTTGTGTACTTGTGTGTTCTCAGGGGCTGGTCCCCGAAGGGCTTAAGCAGAGACAGATTTGATTTTCTCAGTTTACTTGGGCAGAAGTGTGAAGGGTGACGTGGAGAAGAAGGCCCAGGTAGACGCAGGCGCCTCCTTTGAGCGTCTCCAGTAGATGCCGGAGGCAGAATGCTGAAAAGGGAAATTCTTCGAGACATATCAAGTTGGGCTGCGGGAAGGTCTTGTTGGCTATGGGCGGTAAGGGGAGGACACAGGAATTTGGGGTGATCCGAGTTTCTCCTTGGCAAGCTGAGAAGGCATGGCGGCTTGAGCTGAGCAGGAAGCCAGAGCACATTTGAGCGGAACAAGTTCTGAACCGGACAGTGAAGGTTGGAGCGTGCGTGAGAAAGCTCAGGCCGGGGCACTTGAGTGGGGAGTCCCGGCTCCAGAAGATGCGACGGTAGCCAGGGAGGCAGAAAGTATGTCTTTGTCCCTGGGGCACCTGCAGAGTCGGGATGTTCCACCTGGGGTCAAAGGCAGCCCTGATAGGGTTCAAGGCATAAAAATGTTTTGTATCTTTTTTTTTTCTTTTGTGGAGGCATAACAGGTCCATAACTTTCAGCAGATTCTCAAAGAGGTCCATGAATCAGAGTGTATAGAGCTCTGGTACAGAGTGAGTGTTTGCAGAGGGATGAACATTGTATGGATGAAGTGCAGATACACGTACTGTACATACATACGCGTTTTGCCTGTGGTGTTAACACTTGAAGATGAATCCCTTCAAATGTCGTACCTAGGTTTTGGTGCAGGGCCTTTTGTGTGCCGAGCACTCGCTCACTGAAGAGTCGCACGCCCGGCCTGGCAGTGCTGAGCCTATGGTCCACGTGCTGCAGCTGGCCATTGGTACTGCTGGAAGCTCTAGAAGGGTCGCCGTCACTGCCCTGGTCCCACCTTGGTACTGTTTATGAGAAGCGCCTGGTCACAGAAGTTGCTGCTGGGCTCTGGGTGAAGAACAGAAGGATTGTGTGTTTTGTGTCCATGGCAGGAACAAGAAACAGGGTCCTCCCGGGAAGCAGGGTGCCGGGTGCTGAGTAAGGGGTGGTCCTATTACTGATCAGGGAGATCTGTAGAAAGGAAACACAAATCTGTTTGACGCTGCATAGTGGATGCCAGTGTGAGCGATCTCAACCGAACGTGCTTTTAAAAAGAGAGGAGAAAAGATTATTCCTGGGCTTACAGGTACTATTGTCTCATTGTCTGCCCCTCCCCCTGAAAAAACTAGCTGAATCTACAGGCTTTTCATTCTCTGCAAAGAAGATGATGCACAGGAGTATACTGCTGGAAAAGCCCATGAGGATGCCGAGGGACCTAGCACCAGAGGGGCCGGGATCGTGCGTCTTGTTACCTCAGGGTCCTGTGACACAGAGCTGGCTTAGTGGCCTGAAGACATAGCCTGGTAAGGAAAACAAGAAACAGGGTGCAGAGTGTGCTAAACCATTGGCCACGGCAATGAGAGAGGCCAGTGCAAAACACCAGGAGCAGACCGGCACGATACAAGCTGTCTTCTCAGTTTCTACTTCAAGGTCCGAATACAGTGAAGCAGTAAGGACTTTTAATAACAAATGCCTAAGAGCAGGTCTTAGAAAAAGAAAAGGCATTTCAAGGTAAGAAACAATTAAAAACAAATACCCAAAGAGGCTCCTAGGCGAGTGAGGATGAGGAGAGGGTGGGCATCCTTGGTGCAGAGTTGCAGGAACAGTGTGTTCTTTCTGCTTCGCTCTCGGCATCTGAAAGCTGAGGACAGAAGTAATCTATAGACTTTCCTGCTGACAGCACCAGTGCTGCCCCACACCTTTGCTCCTTGCCATTCTCACATCGCCCTCTCTGCCGCCACACACGCAGCCATGTACGACTGTCTGGGAGCGTGTGGAGTGTGGTGCAGTTTACTGCGGGGATAGGAATACAAGGGAAGCCGTGTGCTGTTCAGAAAGGGGCCTTTTGTGGGCCCTTGCTTGTTTAGCACACTTTCAAAATGATGTACATTGTGACGTTGTAAGTATCTAGAATGAAGAGCATATTTTAAAACTGGTCTTACACACTAGTAGAGATGCATAGTCTCCTCTGTGTGCTGGCTCAGAAGGCCCCACTTGTGGTCCGGAGCTCTCAGAGCCTACAAGGGTTGTGCTCCTCTGGGCTTCTCCCCTCTCCTCTGCTGAAGCTAATAGTTTTCTCCCCTGAATATTTTTGAGCCCTCACTGCATACACGACACCTGGCCTAAATGTTGAGAAGCTAAGTAGAATCCAAAGAAGGCCCGGTCCTCCCCTCCTTGAGGACCTCCTCTTCCCTCCAAAGGAAGCTCAAAGTTCATTTCAGAGGCATCCACTGGCCTGGCTGACGCAAAATCACACGCTGGCTTCTCCTCTGCCTCCCCCTCCTCCTCCTCGTACTCCTTGCTCCTCCCGAGGAAGACCTGAGAAACTAAAAAGTCCCAGGAAGCTGTCACTCCTCTGTCTAATGTATCATATGTATTCCTAATCTTAATTGTTTTATAAGCTGCTTATGAAAAAAGATGGGCAAATTAGCCAAATCTTAGTAATCTTTCCATTATTTTATTTTCATATAAGTTATTGGCCACCCTTGGGGCCAGAGCTGAGAGCAGCAACTTTTGGAAGGGGAAAGCAAGATCAGCAGGTTTCTGGCCACTGTGGTTCATTAAATCAGAAATCGTTTATCTGCATTAACTCTTGTTCTGAAGTGTTCCCATTTTTAAGCATCGTGGGTGAGGGTTTTCATAGGATAAGGGTCCACTTTGTGCACTTCAAGGAACACAACTTGGCCCTTTGAACCTGTATTCATCTTGAAGCCCTATTAGCAAAAATGGAGCTACTGTATTATCAGCCTCTGGAGTCTGGATGCTGAGAGCACGCTTTGTGTGCTTACCTTAACTAACTGAAGATCAAAGGCAGCAAAATTGTAATAGCAAAAATACAGGAATGCTAGAAGACACTGAGCATGTATCATTTGAAGGAAACCTCATGCTCTTCCTGTGAATAGTCTTAAAGCTGAACGTTTTCTTTTTTCACTTTTCCATAAAGGCTCCGTAAGACAGCTCACCATTACGTTTATCATTCTTTGTGATTCTCCTTTAATAGCATCAATCACATCGATATGTCCAAAACCACGTAGAGGCCTTTCAATGCTTAGCAACTCCCAAAACATTGGATTTTAATATGTCTTTCGGTGTTAACAAGGCAGCTGTTTTCTTTTGTTCAGGGCGGGCCAGGCTTCTCTCGTGCACGTGCTCTTCAGTCCTGCGCCGTGACGGAATGCACTGTATAAACAGGCTGTGCGATTCCCGCTGCCAGACAGCTTTCTGTTTCTGGTGTCAGCTAACGGGCGCCCTCCGTGCTGGGGAAATGGAGGCTTTCTCGGTGACTTCAAGAGCTGTCGGGATCAATCTGGGGACAGGAAGAGGTTTTCCTGTGAAGGGAGCTGGAGGAGCCGCAGAGCAGGGCCTGCTTGTCACAGTGTGGAGGCGCCGAGGTCGTGATGGAAGGGGTGCTTATTTTGCAGATTTAAATTGGGACCCTTTTTTCTAGACAAGTGAAAATCAGGTTCGGTAAACTTGAAATTTTTTTCACTTGTAAGTTCTCTGCATTTTAGTAGAGCAAGCCTATGCATTTATCATCAAGTCGTACTGTCCTGGTAGCTCTGAAGGCATGAGACTGGCCCTGCTTCTTCACCCGAGGTGCCGAGGACCGGCCACCCTCAGGAGAGCAGTGCACTTCTTGAGTGAGAACTGCCTGGTTAACATGGAAATGACAATCTGTTTTCCGTTGTTTCTGAAGACCAGCCATTGTCTAATAGGAGCAGTTTTCATTTACTTATTATTTATATTTTTGTGGTGCTAAGAATTAAATCCAAGTCCTTGAACATAATAGGAAAGTTTTTTTTTTTTTTACACCATTGAACTACATCCTCAGCCCCTTTCCCTTTTTTAAACACAACTTACTGTTGTGCAACTTATTTTCAAACTAGTATGAACCACACAGGAAAAGGCTCAGCTTCGAGGGCCTGTGCTCTGAACTGTAAGCCGCTCATGGCTGTTGCTAGTGCGTGTGGCGTGGCTGGATGTTTACTTCTTGTTTTAGCTCAGTTCTCATGGCTATGCAGATTAGCCCCAAGCAATGGTCAGTGACTTAGGGCAAAATACAATTTTAAAAGTTTAACTGTGAAGGTGGGACTACCAATGTGGTAGCATGATCCTGTACCCTCAGTTCTTCAAGAGGCTGAGGCAGGAGGATTACCTGAGCCCAGAGGTTTAAGGCCAGCCTGGACAGCATTTACCTTGCAAAACGAGGAGTCCGTTCTGTCTCACCCTGACTCTCTAGCTCTTGCTGTTCTACACCAGCTGAGCAGTTCTGAAAGTCTGAAGTTCTGACACAGCCCTGTCCCTGGCCAGGCGCAAGCGTAGCTCTTCACTTCCAAGTCTGTGAGCTGGAGCAAGTTAGGTAAGCACTATATTTATCTGTTTGCTCATGTGTAACATGGAAATAGACTTCATAAGTTTTGAGTGTTTGATGAGATATAAAATAGAATTCTTTAGAGCAGTGCTTGGCATAAAATAAATACTCAACAAATGTTAACTCTTTTATTTAAATTGTTCCATAATTATATCGTCAGCCTGGATTTATAGGTATTAGTTTAGCCCAGACCTGAAAATACTTTTGGAAACCACACTACTGAATGGTCTCCCCAACGTGCTTTGAAGTTGTGATTGTCATGGGATTGTGATATCCTAAAATTTGATTCACACAAAACCTGAATATTTTGACAGGACATTGCTTTATTCATCAGTCTGTTTGGCTAGTTTTTCTCCAGTGTATATGTATTTCTCATATTTCCTGTTGGATGAACTGGAAACAAATATGGTAAATGACTTGCTCTGGGCTAGTTGGCCTTGGTAGAACCAGGCACAAAACTATTGACTGCTGCTTGTGAAGTGACTTATGACACAGACTCCACCAGTGCCAGGAAGTGGGTGTGTTAGTTTTTTACCTTGTGGGCTGAACTGCCTAAGTGTTTGTTCAAAATACTTATCATAAATATTTAAAGCAAATAACCAATTTCCACTTAATCATAAAGCACAACTCTTGTTAGTCTGAAAGCATTTGCATGGAAAATTACACATCACTTTAATGTATTTTCTGTCTGTTTTTGTGTCCATATAAAAATAACAAATCACAGATGCATGCTGACATCATCACCACTGAACCAGAGAAGAAGAAAGCAAAGGAAATCGTTTTGTAAGCTGAAGATTTACACCATTCCCTCTCAGCCTTGTGTGCTTTTCTTAGTAGTTTAAAGATGCAGTTGCTATGTGGAGGGTCAGCTGAAGGGTCATGGCCAGCTGGTGCTCATTCCTGTGAAAGGAGCCCCGAATTTAAACACAGTGTCCTCTGAATGTCCCTTGACACCATTGGATGTGATGTTTTAAACACTACATTAGGTTCTCTAGTTCCACTCGACTCCATTGTGTTTTCTGTACTGTTGTGTCCAGTTCTCAGTGGCTTGGATGGTGGGCTTCCTGTCCTCTCTCCCCTGGCCGGGGAAGCCCAGCGCCCCGGACTCCCAGGCCCCATCCACCACGGTGACCACACCGAGGCCAGCCTGGGGAGGAGAGCTGAGTTCGCAGGCTGTGATTGCTGCCTAATAGGCCGTAGCAACCTGAGCATTTTATTAAGAGGACATTTTAATTTTATTAAAATTAGGATTATTATTCTAGGAGATGCTTTCCTACTGCAGTAAAAGCACGCTGAGAATGCTTGATATGCAACCTAATTTCACCACTTTCTTAATTTCTTCCCATTACTCCTAGTAATATACCTCTCAAGCCACTTTATATTCTTCTCTTTGTATTTCTCTGATTATATACATAATGTTATCTCCTCCCTTTCTATTTTTCCCAGAGTATTCATGACACCCATAATCCTGCCAATAGAATTGGAGTGGACTACAAGGAGAGTTTTCAGAGTTGGAGTAACTTTTTCAAAAGTAGATGGCGATGACTCCCACGGAATTGGGCGATTTCTTTCTTACCAGTAACTAGGAAAGTTTTAATTTTTAAAACTTTTTCTTTTGTTTTCTTCTTTTATATCCTTCCTTTCTGTTATTTTCAGGCTACTCTCTCCTGTTACTTGGGCTGGACCGTTTTTACCTTCTCGCCTCGGCCTCCCACAGTGCTGCCACGGTGGGCCAGAGGGACCAGGTCCAGCCGAATCCCTTGAACCGTAGAGCCTCCCCTCGCCATCGTTAGTTCTTGTCTTTCCAGAAGCACCTCAGTCTGCACTTGTACTTCAGCATCATCCCAGTGCAGCTGCAGTGCAGTTCCACGGTACCGCATCACGAGCTGCCTCTAGTGTCTGCCCAAGGAGCATTTCAAAAGATAAGATCTTGTGTGGTTCGCGTAGTACTGTTTTCCCATGTAACATTTATAGTTTTGCTAAACTCCCCATTAAACTGCAGACTGAGCAATTTATCCCGTTGAGAATTAGGAGTGAGAAAGTGGCTGAGGCCCACAGACGGCGGCACAGTCCCGCGCTCCCAGTCTCCTCTCCTCCAAAGACGCTCCAGAGCGACAGCGTGAACGTGGCCGCAGGAGCCTGCAGGAGAGGGAGAGGCCGCGGCCTCGGCGCTCCCCCCTGCCCCGCTTCCTGCTAGTGAGCGTGAAGAGGCCTCGCCACGGCCAGAGGAGGGAGGACAGAGCTGGGGGCCCCACCCTGTGCCCCCACTGCGGTCTCTTCAGCCCTATGCTCTGGAGCTTTCTTTGGCTTCCTTCTCAGAGTCCAGCGCGCTCACTCCTGAGCGATGCCGAGTCTTCGTGTCTGCTGTCATCACTGGCCCAGCCGCGCGGGCCAGACGCCGTGCCCCCCTGACGGGGTCTCCGGCAGAGAAGCTCGGAGAGCCCCGAATGACAGTCCTTTCCTGCTCAGAGTCCGCGCAGTGCCCTTGTCTCCTAGGCCACACGTGATACCGGCTGAAAGGCGTTTGTGTGGCAGGAGCAGCCTGGAGGTGTGGAGGGTGCGCGGCGGGCTGGGAATGGCGCCCTCCTTCCGGAGGTCCCTGAGCGGAAAGTGGCTGCCGAAGCTCGCCCTGGTCCGTGCGAGGCTGCGCGGCGTCCTGGGACATGAGGGGCACGCGGGCCGGCCCAGCCGCTGGACATCCTGTGTGTCTAACTTAATTTCCCCGAGCTTAGCGAAAAGGGCAGTCCCTTGAAATAATTTCCTCTTGTCCTTGTTCCTGTGGGACTTACTGGGTGACTCAGGAGAAGAAAAAGCCTGAGAATTTCCTCGGCCTTCCGGAGTAAGAAGATTGAATGGGCTCCTGTTCGGAGCTTTCTTCCTGTTCCGCCCATGTCTTAAACGCCGCTCTCTGACTAGTACCCCGGTGCCCGCTTCTCCACACCCAGGAGGCATTTCTTTGTTCTGTCAACCCCCCTCGGCTGCTGCTGCGGGGACTCCAGGATTAAAGAGGGTGCACAGTGTGTACTTTTTTCCTGCTTTGGTCCTTGCTTCCCATGGTGCTGCTTAGCTGCAGCTGGCTGAGCTGGGTATTAGGGAGCCTCCAGGGGACCCAGCTGAATCCATCAGGTCTCCTGCAGCAGCTGTTATCTGAAGCAGCAGCAGCAAAAGGAGGAGGCGGGGTGTGGTGGTTGTGCAGGAAGAACAGCAGACGAGCGTCTCTGCTCGCAGGTCTAAATCAGCCCATCTGCACGCAGAGCCTAGCGATTGTGCTGGAGAGAGCGGGAAAGGGAGGAGATGGTATTTTTCCATAGCTATCAAGATAAACACGGCAGCCAGTGCTGTCTGTGCAGCTGTTTCAGTGTGAGGGTGAGCTGAATTATTTTTACTCAGTGGGAATTAACACATCTCCCCTTTTGAGGAGAGAGAGAGAGAGACTGGCTAACAAAACTGCTTGATGATCTCAGCCTTTATTCAGAGTGGTGGTAATTTATGGGATTGTCTGTACATACTTTTGTTTGGACCTTTAATTAGTGAAAAAACAGTAGAAGACAAAACGGCTAAGTAATCTGAGACACCCGGTTGAAGAACTGGTAGGAGGAGTGGGATGAGAAAGGGGGATGGAGGAGCGGGATAAGATGTCCGTGTTATCTTAGGTCAAGAAGTAGAGTTGCAGCTCCCAGGCTGGAGACGGGGAAGGAGATGAGGAGGAGCAGCTCCCTGCTGTTCACCGCCCCAAGCTGCAGGCGGCGTTCGGGCCTGTGCTC
The DNA here is from genome assembly GCA_004025085.1 of Thryonomys swinderianus. NCBI lineage: Eukaryota > Metazoa > Chordata > Mammalia > Rodentia > Thryonomyidae > Thryonomys > Thryonomys swinderianus. The sequence goes on from PVIC010009963.1 coordinate 42,185, forward strand.
TGTGGCCCCGCACGTGGACGACCCACAGCCTCACGCTCCGCGAGTCCAGCGAACACCTCGCTGGAACTCCTGTCTGCGCAGGAGTAAGCGGAGGGGTGGGCCTCACCTTTGGAAAGCAGTTAAGGTTTCGGGGGACGATGGCAGACATGGCTTCTCCCTCCATTCAGGATTAAACCCCAGTACAGTGACAGGGTAGGGACCTTTGAGGTACAAACCCACCAGTATGAAGAAAAATGGGAAGAGCGGCAAAGGCAGGAAAGAGGAAGCTGTGAAGTAGATGGAGTGCCTGTTGACCTGACAGGCTTTAACGGGCTCAAGCACACTGCGTCCTCAACTATGGGATCTTAAGGCACCAAGGAGCGCAGACGCGGAGATGGATGACTAAGGCCAGCTGGAAAGGGCAGAGGGTTCGGTCAGCTGTGTGCTTAGGAAGCAGCGAGGAGTCTGAGACCCTCCACCCAGCCTCATGCAGTGTTGGCTGTTTCCCAACCCCGATGGCAAACTGAGTCTACACTCTGAGGAGGGTTAAATAGGGGCTCTCTAAGCTCAGTATCGTGCGTAGTTGAGAAGGGTCATGCCATAGGATGACTAACCCCTGCCCGTCGAATACCCGCCACACACATACACAGTGCGGGTTCCCTGTTTCACCATTAACTTGAAGAGCTCCAGTCATCGGAACCAGGTCTTCCAAGCATGAGGTTGGAAACATTTCCCTAAATAATCTCACTGGCCCAAGAAAGAAGAGGTAAAGAGTATAAAACTAGGATTTTCCTGACAGTTGACATGTTTAGATTCATAAAATGAAGTTAAAAATCTGTAAAAAACAAAAACAAAAAAAAGCCGGGCGTGTTGGCTCATGCCTGTAATCCCAGCACCCGGGAGGCAGAGACAAGAGGATTGCTGAGTTCGAGGCTTGCCTGGGCTACATAGTGAGCTCAGGGCCAGCCTGAACTACAAAGTGAGACCCTGTCTCAAAAAAAAAAAAAACTAATAGGAGATAGATAGATAGATAGATAGATAGATAGATAGATAGATAGATAGGGAGATGGATGGATGGTTGGATGGATGGATGAAAACCTGAACAAAGTATTGCTATCTTTAGAGGTTAAAATACATACAGCAGTCTTGTACCAAGAATAGAGACCATAGAAAGGAGGGTGTAGAGAATAAGAGTATAGTTGGGAATTTAAAATATTACAACATAAATAGAAAACTCAGACACCATAGGTGATAAAGTTGAGAAACTCTCAGTAAAGAAAAGTGACAGAAAGATGATGTCAGAGAAGACATAAAAGTGCAGGTCAGGATCGCGAGGTCTGACCAGTACCACAGTGGCACCTGCTCACAATCCTAGCACTTTGGGAGCTAAGGCAGAGGGATGAAGAGTTTGAATCTCATGTGGGAAATTTATTGAGACCCAGTCTCAAAAAGGGCTGGGAATGTACCTCAGTGTAAAGGTCCTGGGTTCATTTCCCACTGCTGGGAGGGGGGTGGTAGGTAACAGGAAGTCCAGGGACCCAAGTGAGAGGCTTCGTGAAGGGAAATTACCAAAAATCCAGAGGAAGAAATTAATAGTATTAAAGAAAATTTATCAAATCTTAAGTACATGGGATTCCACACTATAAGGATCTTTGAGTACCCAAACCAGTAGAAGGAATAAATCTACATCAAGAAATGTCATGATGAAATTTCCAAATACTAGTGATGTAGAGAAAATCTGCATGCTTCCGGAGCAGGACATGGTTTTTTAAACAGAGAAGATAAAGAGAGAAACCAGGTCACATATCACAATGTCTTTTCAGTAGCAAAACTGGAAATTTGACAGGCAGTATTCAGAGTTCTGAAGGAAAACTGTTTTCAACTAGAAACTCAGTAGTCAGCCAAGTTATCAATCAGATAGGAAAGTGTACTAAAGATACATTCAGATAAGCAGAGTCTTAAAATTTTCATTCCCAGAGAACACTCCTCAGCAAACTGTTGGTAGTGTGTTCCACCAGAATGCCAGAGTAGATGAAGAAGGAAGAAAACCTAAGCTACAGGACTCGAGCTATTTAACCCAGGAGGAAGGGCAAAGCGATTCCCAGGACGGTAGCGAAGGCGGCTTCCAGGATTACAGCTTCTTAAGGGTTGGAGGGGTAACCAGATCCGACTGACACTGGCAGAAGGTGACATCATTAGAAAGAAGTAGTAGCTAGAAATACTTAACAGTGTCTGAACGTCCTGACAGGAGCATAGTTAATTAAAGGAGTGCTAAAGGAAAGAGGTACATTAATGTTGAGCTCATACAAAACTAGGCAAAAGTTAAGACTTTTTAATTCTAGT